>APFE030906908.1:0-14223 GCA_000404065.3 Pinus taeda | reverse complement strand
GTCATCAACCAAAAGCATACATAGAGGCCAATATCTCTTGGAGAGCCAAAATTCTTATTGCTCAGTTAAAGACTAATTCTCATCAACTCCGTTGTGAAACAGGGCACTGGAAAATGCCAAAAGAAGTGTGGGATGAAAGAGTATGCATTTTTTATTCTTCCGGAAAAGTGGAAACAGAAAAACATTTCATTTTAGAATGTGAGGCTTTCAAAGACAACATGGAAAGTTAGGTAGATATGTTGGCAGCTAGCTCTCGGGATAATATATTTAGCGAGGGGTTTGTCGAGAAGCTGGGTGCATTTATTTTGAAGCTTCCCATAAAAAAGGCCAAATACATCACGCACATGAAGAAACAATCTGTCTCATAGGCTATCTTTAGCCTCGTGGACATTAAAATAATTTCTTTCTTTCTTTCTTTCTTTCCCCCTCTCTGACCCTACGCTACAGAAAGAAGAAGTCTGAAAACATTTCTGAATACAGGTCACATCACAATGAATCGCAGAAACAACTATTTTTCAATTATGATTTCTATATGGTGGTGCAAATGGTCAATAATGGTGTCAACACTGTCATACCAGTACTGTGAAATCATTGAAAAATAAGAGTCTAACCAATAGATGGCTGGAAAACTCTAAAAAAAAATTATAAAATTAACTTCAAACAAAATTTTTCAATTTTTCAATTTTTGATCAAAGAGTCACTGATGGGGGAGTCAATAATTTACCCAATACTTTATTCCAGACCTTGAGCACGGATAATAAAAGCCTGAGCCCGCAAATTTGCACGATCAACCAAAAATAACTTGAATTCAGAGATGGTTTTTACTAATGAAAATAGATTTGTTATCATAAAAATGAGAGTCACCCCTTTGAAAATTTCAAGATTTAAAAAAAATCAATTTTATCAAAATCCTACCCGAATTTTCATAATTTAAACTTGATTACACTACGTGACAACTATTTTTAATATGCGTGGGCCGGACCACATGCAGTAGCGGATCCACGCGAATATACCATCACAAAACGATGATCTCTGAGGGTATGGCCCCACCACGTGAGTTGAGCGGGTCTACGATGAGTGAGATTATCTCTGAGTGCATGGCCTTACCACGTCATTTTAGCAGGTCCACGCGCATATACCATCACGAAAAGAGTATGTATGAGCGTATGGGCCCCACCACGTGAGTTGAGCTGGTCAACGCGCATATGCCTAATACGATGACTGAGATTATACGTGAGTGCATGGCCCTACCACGTGATTTGAGCAGGTCCACGCGCATATACTATCCGGAAAGATTTTCTCGAAGTGCATGACCCCACCAGACCTGGAATTTAAAATTTATTTTGCAGGCAACTTTGACCGTCACTTGTTTTTTAACACCTGTCATTTTATGTCACGGTTATGTCGTTATCGTTTACAATCGATTTTTTTAATTGTTTATATAAATTCAACATTTTCAAAATCTTAGAAGGCATTTATGTAAAATTTATAACTCAACTCGCCATCCTAACCAATCTTATTAAATTCTAAACCAATTAAATCTAAAAATATGCTTAAAAAAATTCAAAACTTATATTTAAAAAAAAAGCTATGGCTTTTGAGAACAATAAGTTGCTTTTAGTGCAAGTTTTCTATATTTATTTCATAAAAATAAATAAAGTCATCCATAATTTAAAAACAATTAAAATAAAATAAAATCCAAAAAAAATCTAAAATTTTTAGATTTGAGATCGTACTCATTAATCTAATATATAAAATACGTAATTTAACTAATTAAAAACTATTGAGACCAATAAGTTGCTTTTGGTACAAGTTTTCTACATTTATTTTATAAAAATAAAAATAGTCATCCATGATTTAAAAATAACCAAAATTAAATAAAAACCCAAAAATATTCTAAAATCTTTAGATTTGAGATCGTAGTCATTAATCTAATATATAAAATATGTTATTTAACCAATTAAAAACTGTGATTTAAAATTAAATAAAATCTAAAAAAATTCTAAAATCTTTAGATTTGAGATCGTAGTCATTAATCTAATATATAAAATATGTTATTTACTTTGTTAAAAACTGTGATTTAACTAATTAAATAGTGCTCACATATCAAATTTAAGTTTGATTTTTTTTTAATCAAAAACTGACTTTATGAATTTTTAATAAATTGCCGTCGAAAATGTTCCACGGAACGTCAAACCGCACAAGTCCACCTTTGGAATGCATGCGTCCATCGTAGGACCAATGGATAGCATCAACATGCATCAACTCCTTAATGGAGGGGGAGTTGTTTTTGTGTGTACTATTTTGGGTTCAAATCGAACAAGTCCAACTTTGGAATGCATGCGTCTATCGTAGGGCCAATGGAAAGCATCAACTCCTTAATGGAGGGTGAGTTGTTTTTGTGTGTAATATTTTGGGTTCGATCTTTTTACAGATTGGAGTAGAATAATTGAAGATATAAGTTTTTCAAATTATTATGAAATGATACTATATAATAGAATTAACTTATTTATATTGAGTTAATATTTTCTTTATGGTAGTTTATTGTTCGGTATTTACATTGAAGGAAACTAAGATAGTGTTATTTTGTCATATTGGTTTAGTAGACACCTTATTAGGGCATCTAGAGTTTAAATATGCTAGAGCCAGTTTGTGTAGTTTTTTGCTGAACATTGCGCAGTATTCCATCCCATATTTGTTTCAAAGAAATGAAAAGTTATGTGGTCTTAATAAATTTGGGAGGAAACCCATCGAATTCAACCTTTGAGTTTTTTGAAACGAGAAATACGAGGCACTTTTTATGTTAAACTGGGTGAGGTACAATAACAATTCAATGGAGTCGACAAGTATTCCATTTGCCGCAAATCTAAAAGGAGGCAAAGCGATTGTATCAAATTTGGATCATGGTGCAACACTATTAAAAAGTTTATCAGGTTTTAGTGTGCGTTAGGAGGATCTTCATTTGTTAAAGAATTTATATGTAGGTCTTGTAATTTGCAGGGTGAATACAAACATGACCCTAGTTGAAGAGATATGCACAGATAATAAAAGTGTAGGGCTATCAAGGGGTGAGTTTGTTTACAATATATGTGTGTGTGATGACAATTTGAATGTTTTGAGATAATGGTGAGCGTTGCACCATATATTTCAAGTACCGATAAGGCCTCACATGTTGCAGTCCCTCTTTTCTAGTTCTTCTAGCAGAGTATTGCACTTGCCACATGTGATTTCTAGGCTTGAGTTTTTAGTGCTAGTTACTAATCTGGACTAATATTTGATGTAGATTCATCTATCCAGCTGCAATGGAGGTTCGGTTCTTGCCCATCCAACTTGTTTCTGCATCCCTAACAACTTGCAAGATTGGAAGCAATAAGGCACCATCTTCATGTAAGTGTTGTGGTGGTAGAGGTATTCTTAGTATAGGCTCACCAAATGAAGGTCCTTCAAAACTCAAATGAAGAAGAAAAAACTGAATCTACAACAAATATGTTAAAAAGGTCACACATTGAAGATATATAAAAACTCACGGTCACACCAAGTACCGCCTATTTCCAAAAGACTAAGGAACTTGTAATGTTTTTTTGCATACATTTGATTTAACTCTTTAGCAACAGTAGATAAATTTCTTAAAGGTGTGGATGCCATAGGCACCAACCTCTCCAAAACTTGACCATCTCTCTAAATATCATTCCAAAACTATATTAGAAACTAATAAGGTTTAACCAAACAAAATAAACTATGAATTACCACACTACCATGTATTGTTTCTATTCTTCACAAGAGATATCAATTCACATTATCATCTCCTCAATAGATTTAGTAGCACAAAGATTACACATCCTAAGCTAGAATGATTAATTAATGGTAGTTTAGAGCATTATCACGCATCACCAACTATCCATACAAAGAGGAAAGAAACCAAGCCCCTTTAATAGCCAAATAAGTAAAAGGCTGACAATTATACCAATGAAGAAAAAAAATTGTCAAGCCATATTTTTTCCGCCCCACATCTTCTCTTCTTAGAGTTTAATTGTAGTCAATCACCAATTTTTAATGTAGCATGAACAAATAACACAAGAATACACAAAAAGACACAAAAGTTTCTCATAAGAATATTTACAAATAATTGACAAAATCCTTCTGATAAATCATGGTATACATGCATATAATATGGGTAAGGAGATGTGTCATTTTCTTTTGTTCTATTTTTTTTGTCAAACATTGAATGATGAATATTGAAAATGATCAAACTATCTAAAAATATAGATAAGTTTGCATGCTCTTTCCTACTCTGAAGCAACAAAAGACGAATTATTAGAAGCACTAACTACATGCAACACAACGATATTAAGATCCATAAACTCTCCACATAATTAAGTAAATTGTTATAACTTAACTGATTTGTAGCAGATAACGTTTCTTCTGTTTATTTTTTCTTATGAAAGTCCATTTGTACTGTGTAGATCAAAATTAACCATTATATTATAAAAGCTAACTATCGAGACCAACAATGAAAAGTATAAGAAGATTGATAGGTATCACTAGGAACAATATTATTACTACTCATGGAACTACAAGTAGCAAAAAAATTATTTTATACAAACATCACCTCACCAATTGCACTTGCCATTGCACTAGCTAGATGTTTCATTTTGTTAATTAATAATTTCAATAACCATTCCTATTTTTTTTTAAACATGGGTTGAAACAACATGAAAATGAAAATTTATTTTATGTTGATTTAGCTTTGAAAACAACATGAAAATGCAATTATATCTTCTATAGATTTAGCTTTGAGGAAGAAACAAGCAGGGAAAAACCAAAGGGAATCCCATCCATTTTTTTAACCATAAACCATTGGAACATCAAAGGTTTATAAACATTTATTCTAATTTTTTATGATACTAAACTTTACAATGCAAATTGTAATAAGTTTGCCTCTGCTTCTCTCTCTCTTTCTTCTTGTTGTGCCCCATGTGAGCTCCGACCGAGCCATTTTCTGAATGGGAAGCGAGGGCGAGGGGAAAGTTAACCATAGCCCTGGCTCCTTAGATTTTGTAGGTAGGGAGATCATGTGCAAGAGCAACCTATTGGGTTGTGTGGACAGTGCCCAGCCAAAATCTGCCCCCCTTCTTACTAGGATCTCTAATTTCTACTACAAATTTCCCCCATGGTTGTTGCCTCACCCCTTTGTAGTGCATGCCACCACTTTCTCTATTTTTCACCTCAAGTAGTTGTGGTTTTACCTTTACAGCCTCTGCATTTCTTATAAATGGGCATGCAGAAAAAGAATAAGAAGATCAATTTTGAGTTGTAAAATGATTCTCATTGTTTTTAGATGTTAATCCCTCACTGCTATTTTGGCATGACCCCATGGCTTATGGGAAAAGGAGAAGTATGAAGACATTGAAGATGAGTTTCCTCCAATATCTGTCATATCTATTTTTTCCTCCACTTCCAGCAAATGGTGGTGAATCCACTCCAACATGTTCTTGCCAATGTTGATAGATCTTGCAATGTCCCTCCTAGTTTCTGGCATGCTTATGGATTGACAAGGGAATGAGAAGTACATAGGAAAAATATTTTTGGCTCGTCAGCAAGAGTAGGTACAATGGATTTTCATCAATGAAGTCCTAAATTTTGAATATTGCAAGAATGTGTTGCATATTTTTCCACTGCAACTTGCAACAATATTAAGCTCTCATGTTGTACATGTTAACATCAACGTGTCCAAACATTGAATTAGGCATACCCTATCATTTCTACGAAAATTTATTGCAAAGTTAAATCCACAGGCATCTCTAGCGAGGAAGATTGCATTAAGGGGTAGATCAACCAGAGAGACAATTCCTCACGACTTCTCTTTCTTGAAGTAAAACACACGGAACACATTCCCATGAATATGAAAAAATTCTTCATGAAATTTTAGATGTGCATTCAAAATGGAAATTTGAAGTCACAGTAAATCCATTTAATCACATCAGAGTAAGAGGTTTCTCGATTCCTCCACTGCACCGAGTACAACCACCATTCGAGGAGGGGAGTTAATTCCTGTGGTTGTTTCCTGATTCCTCCCGTTACACTGAGCACGACCTCCATTCGAGACAGGGAGTTAATGGATGTAGTTGTTGAGTTAATGGCGAGCTGCGATTGTTGAGTTAACGTCAAGCTGGAGAGGAACAGAAAGGACGAAAAAGGGAAAGTCACGTGTCAAATTTTGATTTGAGAACAACAAGAATAAAGCTTTGTGATTGGTTGGGTGAACAATGTTTTCTCACCCAAGCCCACAAAGAGAACGACAATTGGTGTAAATATATGGGGGGTAGGTTGTCACCCCTGCTCCACAATACAACAATTATACATATCTGGGGTCGGGGTCCAGTTGAATGGGAACCCTACCCTGTGGCCCACGCCACCAGAGTTTATGCCATATGTGATGGGGCTTTCCCCCAACGGGCGGCCCCACAATATTACGTAACCATATTCCAAAAGCATTACAACAGGCATCACAAACCACAATATGTCGTGCCAAAACATTTTAACTGTTTGCCATATTCAAAAACCGCCGCACCATATTAAACAATTAACGGTTATGATCAACGTGCTAGTTTAATTGGTTGATTAAACAATATCCCACGGTGGGGGTTGGCGATCTTGGAACCTCGACCTCTCACCTTGATACCTCCACTCATAACCAATGCTGCAACATTGCTTCATAGTAAACTCTGCCACAACTTTACTTATATGGTTAGATGTGCCAATCGACAGAGAGAAAGCGTCGAGCAACGTGTGGCAGAACCTTGAGCTTGTGGCATATGGAAGGAGGATCCACGATCCGAGTCGAAACATGAATTGCAGTGTAGAACCTTGACATGGATTTCGAAGCAGAACTATGCCGCCATGCTTTTCGAGCCATAATCTTTGTAGAGAATCTTAAGATGCTGCAAAGATTCCTTGGGAGGTAAAATTTCACATTATCATAATTTTATCATGTTTATAATCATTTTTATCAGCTTTTCATAGGGAGCGCGATGGTGAAGATAGATTCATCCTTTGAGAAGAAAAATTGCAGGTGCCCCACAATACAAAATCTTTAGAGAATCTTGAGGAATCTTTAAATTCCCTTAAAGGCTGAATTTTTCCAGTGTCGAAATGTAGCCGAATTTATACTCATTCTTCTCAGAATTTTGCAAGGATCATGATGGAGATATCATATTTTCAATATGAGTAGAAGATCTCCAGCCATCTAGTGGAGAGGAATCTTGGGGTAATCTTTAAGATTCTCGAAGGCCCAGAATTTGACAGTGTCAGAATTGGACAAGTTGAAAATCGATTTTACACTACTTGTTGTCGAAAATTCAGTGGTGCAATCAATTTCAACAGCTAAGCCTTTCATTTTTCGGCCATCTTTGAATGTGGAGGTACATGATGCAATTACGTTATGTGTCCTTTTGTTTTGTTGAGATGATGTATTATCGTTGAGATCCTTGTGTAACACCTTGTTGAGGGATGTTTGTTGCCACATTATTGTGAGAGTTTATTAGCTTGTCATGCTGAAGGAAGACCCATTTTGAGTGAGAGTTCCTGTAGGGAGAACTTCTCATGGAGACACACGCCACTCTTGTTGAGGGTATTTGTCCTTGTTATGACAAAGAACATGCCATGTACATCATCATTATTTTCCGCATTCAATGAAGTGGCCTCTATGAAAAATTCTAAATAGAAATTCTATTATTGTAGTAAATATTTATTTCACCTAATTATTATTCCGAATAAGTTATTTATGAAATCCCTTCAGTAAACATTAAAATAAATTCTATTGTAGATATCACATCATTATACAGAATAAATATATGCACAAGAATCAATCACATCAACACAGTTATTTTTGGACAATTATCCCCAAAAAAACCCAATGTGGGAAAATCGATGGAGTAGGGGAGGGTTTTATTAATCTTCAGCAACAATCGCTTTTACCAAAAAATTTACAGGAGAAAACACTTGAGGATTTTTTTTCCGAGACTTTTTGAAACCCAAGAGAGCTTCCTTTCTCTACTATGTCAACCCTGTGTCATTCTGCGTGGCTCTGTGTAGCTCTAGTCCCTCATTGCATCATCCTTGTGTCTCTATGATCTGTGTCTCCCTCTGCGTTATCTCTCAGGGTAAATTCTTATGAGCTCACTAATTGCTGTCAATCCCCCTCTTCCTCCACCCTGCAACTCTCCCTCTGAAATCGATCTTCTTCTCTTTGAGAATCGATTTTCCTTGAGATACTGAGTATCTGTTGGTTGTCTCCAAATGAACCTCAAGTCTTTTCTTATACTTTTCTTGTTGACAAATCAACGATCAAGATTAAGTCTCTAAACAACGGCTAAGATTAAAACAGGCTTGATTTCGTCTCGTAGAAGCTTCCCATCCTTATCTTTATTAATACCCATTAATATTTTTATTTTCCTAAGTTTAGACTTAGGAACCCATTAAAAATATTAATTATTTTAATAAATCCTCATTTGGATGGAATTTCTCAAAACGATTTATGGGTATTGAAGATCTCATGTGCCTTAGCCTCTCCACCAATTTTCATGGCCAGAGCACATCTGAAGCTACCACAAATCAACACTCCCTCTTAGCGAGGAATGTGCTCTAATAATGCTTCACCATTGGAAACATCACACTGATCCTCTGCACTGGTACCTATGCTGATATCTGGCCTGCTTCCTTAGATCATCTGCACTACTGCTTCCTATACTACTACCCATGACACTGCTACTGCCACTGCTACATATGTACTGCATCTCCCTCTTAATCTACTACATCATGCTTCCCATAGCATCACCACTGCTAACTGTTGCATTGCATAACCTGATACTTATCCATTTCTACTACTGAAATGGATTCTTTACCATCCCCATCTTCTCCCTGAAATAAATGAACTTTGTTCTTCCTAGGGCCTTAGTGAGGATGTCTGCCACCTGTTCTCTTGTAGGAATGTATCCCAACTGTATTGCTCCTCGTTGGACACAGTCTCTGACAAAGTGACACCTAATATCAATGTTCTTCCACCCATCATGAAATACTGGATTCTCAGAGAGCTTGATGCAACCTTGATTATCACACATGATCCTGGTCGCATCCATCCTTCTTCTGAACAGGCTCACAATCAATTTTCTAAGCCATATGGCTTCGCACAAAGCTGTGCTAGCTGCCATATATTCTACTTTAGCTGAGCTCACAACTACGGATTTATGTTTCCTACTGCACCAGGAAGTCATCCCTGATCCAATGTTGAAATAGTACCCAGTGGTACTTTCTGATCTATTGAACTTCCAGCCCAATTTGCGTCAATGAACCCACTCAGTTTGATGTCATTACCTTTGGTGTACAATAGTCCATGCTCGATTGTTCCATGTATATACTTGAGAACATTTTTGGCTAATGCCTAATGCGTCCTCTTAGGTTCCACCATGAACTAACTGAGGGTGTTGACAGTGTAACTAATGTTTGCCCTGGTATTGACCAGATACATCAGGGATCCTATGAGCTACCTGTACAAGGTGGGATCAACATCTTTATCTTTTGATGCATCAATTTTCTTCCAGTTGGTGATAATTGGAGTAGCCATAGGCCTACAGTCCTGTATCCTGAATCTCTTCAGGATTTCTGAAGCTTATCTCCCTTGTCCAAGGAAGATCTCACCCTTCTGTTGCCAAACTTCCAACCCCAGGAAATAATGCATCTATCCCAAATCCTTCATGTTGAATTATGTGGCTAGAGTCTTCTTGCAGTCCTCGATGAGCCTGGATGATCGTGTCAAGAAGAGATCATCCACATATAAAACTAGGACTAGAGGGTCCTCCTATACAACTAGATAGTAGATATTGGCATCTGCATCACTCTTGATGAACCCCATCTTCTACAAGTAGCCATCAATTCGACCATACCATGCTCTAGCCTATTTAAGCCCATACAAGGATTTCTTTAATCTGCGTACATGAGATTTCTTCTCATGTGTCTCAAAGCATTCTAGTTGTTCAATGAATACTTCCTCTTCTATCACCCCATTTAAGAATGTCATCTTGACATCCATTTGATGAATCTCCCACCCCATCTGCGTTGCAAGAGATATCACGGTTCTAATAGATGTATACCTGGCTATTGGGGCAAATGTCTCTTCATTCTATTCCTTCCTTCTAAGCATACTCCTTAGCTACAAACCTAGCTTTGTATTTCTCCACACTGTCGTCTGCAACATATTTGATCTTGTTGATCCATCTCGAACCTACCATTGATCTGTCTTGAGGCCTAGGCACCACTTCCCGAACATCATTCACCATTATAGATTTGTATTGATCCACCATCTCATCCACCCATACTTGATGTTGAACGGCCTCCTAAAAACTGGAGGTTTCTCCAACCTCAGCTACTAAGGCCTGGTATCTATCTGGATGTCTTTGCTCCCTTTTACTGTTCTTGGGTGAACCAATGAAATCTTCTACATCCCGTAGAATCTGTCAGAGTTCTCGGATTGTTCTTCCTATGGTAGTAGGTGCATCTATCAACTCTTCCTCTTCCTGTGATTCCTCTTATTCTGAAGGAGAATTTCTGGTAATAGCTTCCACTGGTTGAAGTGGTTTGACCAATGACTCATTATTTGACTACTCCTCATAAGGCATTTCTCTAGATTTTTTGAAAGCTCTATCCTCCATGAACTTTACATCGCACCAAACTACTACCTTCCCGCTCCTGGAAGATAGATTCTATATGCCTTAGCATTCTTGCTATATCCCACAAGATATCCTTTCTCTGTATTTTGATCTAACTTCTTCCTCTTCTCCTCGGGTATACGACAATATGCTAAACTCCCAAATATCCTGAAATGACTAACTTCAGGTGTCTTCCTGGTGAAGACCTGATCTGGAGTAATCTTGCCCAATTCCCTATGAGGAGTTCTATTCTTGACATAGACTGTCATGTTCCATGCTTCTGCCCAAAGGAATTTTGGCATATCCTGATCATACATCATTGCCCTAGCTGCTTCCACAATAGTCCTGTTCTTCCTTTTTGCTACTCCATTCTGCTCCGAATTGTAGGGATTTTCCCACTCCCTTCTGATGCCCTCCCTAGTGAAAAAATAATTTAAGTACTTGTTAACATACCTTCCACCATTGTCTGAGCACAACACTTTTATCTTCTTTCCTGTCAGATTCTCTACTAGAACCTTAAACTCTTTGAATCGACCAGAAACCTCATCTTTGGTTTTCAGAAAGTAGATCCAAGTCTTCCTGGAATGGTCATCAATGAAGGTGACTAAGTATTTGACACCACTAAGATATTTTGTGGACATCGGTTTGCAGATGTATGAGTGTATCAATCCTATTACACTCTTGGTCCTATTGTTACTTCTTGGAAAGGCTTCTTTTGCATACTTGCCCAGAGCACACCCTCTGCATACATCATCTCGTTCAATACTAAGATTTGGAACTCCTGTTATAGTTTTTCTGAGAATTCTCAAAGCCCCATGGTGCAAATGTCCCATCCTTCTGTGCCATAGTTCATTCAAATCCTTGTCTCCATTATTGCCTACCAATGCCATTGGTGATTCTAGCTGCAACCTGTACAACCTGCTACTTCTGGTTCTGAACTGGACCTTCTTTTTCCAACTTAGGTGTTTGACGTATACTTTCTCCTTAATGAATAAAATGTCATAGCCTTTGCTTTGAAGTTGAGATACGGAAAGTAAGTTCATCCCGAGTTCTGGCACATGTAGCACATTGGTAGCTCGAAACCGCTCTCCAGTTTTTTTTGAAAAACTATAGTACCTTTCCCTACTGGAGTAAACTTTTCCTTATTCCCCATGGTGATTTGAAAATTCATCCTTTCTTCTCAATAATCTGAAAAACATTCTTAGATTCTTGTCATATGCTAGGAATCTCCATTATCTATATACCAAACCCCCAAGGAGGCAGAGCTTGCTACGCAAGTAACTTCTTCTTCCAATCTGGAAGCCAACATAGAATAATCATAATTTCTGTCTCTTGTGCATTTTTCTAAAAATATGCCCAAGTCTCCTGAAGTGGATGCCTCTGCATCATTCTCTTGACCCATAACTAATTTTCCCTTCCTGTCACCGAATTTTTGCTCTGATACCATGTGAAAATTTCTAAATAGAAATTACGTTACTACAGTAACTGATTTATTTCACCTACTTATTATTCCCAATAAGTTATTTATGAAATCCCTTCAGTAAACATTAAAATAAATTCTACGACAGATATCACATCATTATACAAAAATAAATATATGCACAATAATCAATCACATCAACACATTTATTTTTGGACAATTATCCCCAGAAAAACCCAATGCGGGAAAACTGGTGCAGCAGAGGCAGGTTTTATTAATCTTTAGCAGCAATCGCTTTTACAGAAAAATTTACATGAGAAAACACCTAAGAATTTTTCTCTGAGACTTTCTCACACCCTGGAGAGCTTCCTTTCTCTACTGCGTCAGCCCTGCGTCATTCTGCGTGGCTCTGTGCAACTCTGGTCCCTCATTACGTCATCCCTATGTCTCTCTGGTCTGCGTCTCCCTCTGCGTTGTCTCTCAAAGTAAATTCTTATGAGCTCATTGGCTGCTGCTAATCCCCCTCTTCCTCCACTTTGCAACTCTCCCTCTAAAATCGATCTCCTTCTCTTTGAGAATCAATTTTCCTTGAGATACTGAGTATCTGTTGGTGTGTCTCCAAATGACCCTCAAGTCTTCTCTTATACTTTTCCTGTTGACGAATCAATGGTTGATATTAAGTCTCTAATCAACGGATAAGTTTAAAACAGACTTGATCCTCATCTCTTAGAAGCTTCCTATCCTTATCTTTATTAATACCCATTAATATTTTTATTTTCCTAAGTTTAGACATAGGAACCCATTAAAAATAAAAATTATTTTAATAACTCCCCATCTAGATAGAATTTCTCAAAACAATTTCTGGGTCTTGGAGATCTCATATGCCTTAGCCTCTCCACCAATTTTTATGGCTAGATATCATCTGATGCTACCACAAATAAAAAACCTTGACACTCTTGACACTGGGCCCAGAGACATAACCCACACTGGGTGAACTCCGTTATCAATGTGTTGTGTTCTGGGTTTGTTGATCATCATTATGTTTCCTCTTGTTTCCTCTTGTTTAAGCATGCACATGTGAATCTTTTATGCTCTTTTAAATACAATTCTATTAACATCACAAAAGTAAAAGGCCTTGGTTAATTCCGGTAGTTGAAGAGATCCAGATCAATATGTTTAAAAAAAATCAAATAAGTCTTAAAAAAAAAAACATGATATCAATTTTTTTGAAATTTAATTAAAATCAATTTCACAAAAGTTGTAAAAAATAACTCAAAACAACATAACCAACATTGCTATCACAAAAAAATTTTCAACTAAAATATTTGGAAAATAGTTGCAATAAACAGTTGGCCTCTACAATGTAGGATATAAGAACAATCTTTATGTAAAGAGATAGGGCTTCAATATTTTAGTTGAACAATAAGCACTATGAAGTTAGTTGTTTGTTGTTTTTCATTCCATTTGTTGGATGTTGCATTGTTCTCTGTTAATGAATATGATACTACACTATTCTCATATACTGATTATGAGACGTGCCAAAGGACAACCAAGACGTGCATCCCACAATTCTAAGGCGACATACAATTATAATATATTTGATAACTTAGACTAATCACTAGTTGCAATGTCAACATTAGAAGCACTTCAGACTTTCCTAATGCAACAAAAGGCCTTGCACTTCAGGCTAGGTGCCATCAACCCTTGTGATTTTGGTTTGATCACATTTGAGGTCGACAATTCCAAATCATGACTCCCATCATTAGTTTCTTTCAAGACTCCAATTACCATATGAAAACTCACCATTCATTGATTCATTTTTAATAAAGATGCACCCACTTACATCATGTCAAAAAATCATATGGCATAATCTAGGGTCCCTAGAGCATGTAACCTCATCCATTACCCTAAGGGCATATGATGGTTTCCCTTTGTAATCCATAGGACTCTTCTAGAACATACCAGTAAAGCTTTTTAGTAAAATAGTTCACATTAACATTGAATTCCTTGATGCCGCATATGGGCCTTAGAATTGGCATCTTTTAACATTATTTTTTCACTATTCTTAATCATTTTCAATTTCCCAATGACCCCATATTA
>APFE030906890.1:0-11653 GCA_000404065.3 Pinus taeda | reverse complement strand
GGTATTCAAACACCTCCAAAGTATACCGTCTCTATGATGAACTCAATAAAAAGTTTGTTGTATCTAGAGATGTAATCTTTCTTGAATCATCCAAAACTGACAATGTTGTTGAGTGGCAACTTGATCACTTGGATAGATTCGCAAATGCAAAATCATTTCAAGAATTTGATAATTAGATTCCACATCTTCAAGGGGGGATTCCTATACTAGATCAACCTATGGAATCTTCTTCTGAAGCACTCTCTCCCCCGCATGAAACTCCAACAATGGATGATACTTTAAGTGATGTGATTGATAGAATTAGGAGACTCAATCTTGATTCAGTGCCAACTCAATCTATGAAGCAACCTGGACCATCTGAGAAAGGTCCCCCAAAGTGGCTGACAAAGACACTTGAAAGTGTTCATCCTGATGAGGTTGGAAAGACAGGAACTAGAAATTCAACCGGAAAAATGGAGGTGATGTAGATGACTCTAATTTACCTGTTGATGTGGATGTTTCTTATGATTGTGAATTGAATTTGTCTACAGATTTTGAACCAAATTCCTTCAAAGAAGATGCTTCTCATGATGAATGGAAAGAAGTGATGCAAAAGGAGTATGATTCCCTGATAAATAATGGCACTTGGAAGCTGGTTGATCCTCCATTAGAAACCAAACCAACTGGCTGCAAGTGGGTCTAAAAGAACAAGTATAAAGCTAATGGCTCACTTGACAAGCACAAAGCCAGGCTTGTGGCAAAAGGTTTTGCATAGAAGGGAGGGGTTGATTATGAGGAGGCTTTTTCCCCCACAGAAAAATGGGCTACCATCCGGACACTCTTTTCCGTAGCAGCTCAGAATGGTTTGAAAGTCCATCAAATGGATGTAAAAACTTCTTTCTTGAATGGATATGTTATCACTGAAAAAATTTCAAAAAAAATTGGACAACTGGTTTGGTTCCAAAGTTTTATGATTAGTCCTCGTCAAAGTCATTTTTATTTTTTTGTTTAAGAAGTCTAGAATATAGAGTGGAGTCTTCTTCCCATTAGCAAATAAGGTCAACAATCTTGTTTTACCTATCATTAATCCCACATTGATTCAAAGGTGTCATGTGTCAAGGCTGTTTCACTCATGAGGAAGAATGTAGCTTGGAGGAGGTAAAAAAGAAATTGGTGTATGCCAATCTCGAGATTGCCAAACTCAAGGAAAGGGAAAGAAGACATGCAGTTGAAAGAGCAAATTTCAAAACAGTGAAATCCAGTTGGGAAGATGGAAAATCTCCAAGATATGAAGAAGTGGGCAGTCATGCTCAATATTTCGTTTGGACCGTCCCTGCAATAAAGGAGGCAAGATATGCTAGAAGGGTCAATGAAAAATTAAGAACTAAAATCAAAATGATGAAAATATAGATTGAAGATTTGAAGATTCAACTGAATGAACTAGAAGAAAAGTCTCAGCATAAATGAACTTGACAGTAAGTGAAGAAATTTTGACACAATTTTGATGCGAAACTTACTTTTTGAAAATTGAAGACTATTTTTGGATAAACAATGTCAGTTTTGTTTGGCCTATTAGCATGTGGAGAAGCCATCAAAATATCCCAAAAAATGACAAAAAATTGTGTTCTTGATTCACACAGCAGTTTCGTAGCGCGCTACGAAACTGCTAAAGATGACATATAATGCACAGCAGTTTCGTAGCACGCTACGAAACTGCTGAAGCTACTAGTTTTTTTTTCCGAATCAATTTTGAAATAAAAAGGGGAACCATTATGAAAGAATGCTACTGCAGAAGACACAAAAGGGCCACCTTAGAAGTTTTGAATATAAAGCAAGGGAAAATTCAAAGAATGAGAAGCATATAATAACTCCAAACTCTGCGCTACGTAAACATCAGTCATTTCGTAGCTTAGACAGATTGTCATGCTTCAGGGAGCATCTAAGGGATTGGTCTTAGCATGAGTATATGAGCAGGACCTTTGGATAAATTCAAGGCATCACATGTTATTAAAGGGGATAATATGGTTAGCAAAATTCAAGGAACCACTTTGGAGACCAAAACAGAAAATACAGGGGCAGTTTTCCTAGTATCCAAGGACAGTCAAAGAACAAGCAATCAAGGGCTAGCATGAAGTTTAAAGTCATCACTTAAACCAAAGATGAAGAGGGATAGATGTGAAAGAATGAGTTTATTTTCATAGTTAAGGTTGTTGCCAACATAAATAAAGAGTTACACTCCTAGTCAAATTAGGTCTCTAGGACTGTTAGTTTACAGCCAGTTGTAATTAATAGTTTGTTTAAAGATCAGTAGGTGTCAGGTCTAGAGAAATTCGAATTCCCCTCTTGATGGAGGAAGGAATCCAAGCTTGTAATGAAACTCTATATATGACAAGAGATGTAATGCACCAAGGGTTGGAAAGTTTTTAGAAAAACACTCATATTGTGTCATTGTAGAAGACTATGTTTTTATGTAATACAGAGTTTGGCTTTACTACTCAGGATTCAGAAGAGAGTTCAATGCTTAACTGTCTTATGGTTGTCTTCATTTCCTCACTTGCAGTGGTATGAATGTATGTTACTTAGAAATCATTGGCTATGCTCTAACTTCCTTCATGCATTTGTAGACTGTGTTTCCTACATGTTCTCCAGTGTTAACTGATATATTGAACTCTTGATGCCCTGACTTCCATGTTAAGCTAATATTGTTGTCATATTAAACATTTTCTGACTTCAAAAACCCAATGAATGTTTATTGACTGTGTTTCAACCATTCACACTCCTTCATTTGTTTTATAGAGTTAGCCATCTAATCATTAATTGAAATCTTTAACCCAGTGAGAGAGCCCTCTCAGGTTGAGGAGGCTAAGCCTCAGCCAAAAGTTTGGTTTGAAATAGTTACTTAAAGTCTTCCTGATCAGGAGATCTAAAAGAGAATGTTTTTAAGTCCTAGCCTGAAGGATTTGCTGTGAAAGGACATGAACATAAAGTATGCAAACTTGTGAAATCCTTGTATGGCCTCAAACAAGCACCACGAGCCTGGTATGAAAAACTAACTGAGCATCTTCTGAAACTCAATTTAAAACATTATGATCTTGATGATGCAACTTTGTTTATCAAGAAGGTTGGAAAAATAGTTGTATATTTTGTGGTATATGTAGATGATCTTTTGATGACAAGGAACAATGAAAGCTACATTGCACCATAAAGAAGGAATTGAGGAAAGGTTTTGAAATGACTTATTTGGGCTATGTTCATTACTATCTTGGTATTGAAGTAACTCAACATTCGAAGTCCATATTCCTTTTTAAAAAGAAGTACATTGGAGATCTGTTGAATAGGTTTGGCATGACAGAATGCAATCCTCTTACTACTCCAATGGAACAAAACTTAAAGCTCACATCCATTGAAGGAAAAGAATTTGAGGATGCAACAAAGTATAGATAGCTTGTAGGAAGTCTCAACTACCTAATTACTACTAGACTAGACATTTCGTTTTTTGTTGGAATCCTCTCCAGGTTTATGCAAAAGCCTTGTGAGGGACATTGGTCTGCTGCAAAAAGAGTTCTAAGATACTTGAAGGGAACTCAAGACTATGGAATCAAGTATACACAAATGGACGACTTCAGCTTGATTGGATACTCTGATTCAGACTTCGATGGAGACAAAGAAACTGGGGTATCTACTTCAGGTTATGCTATGAGTCTTGGATCAGGAGTTGTCTCCTGGAGATCACGCAAACAATCAGTTCCAGCAGATTCCACAACAGAGGCAGAATATGTGATAGCAGCTGAGGCAACAAAAGAAATTGTGTGGCTTAGGAAAATTCTTTAATATTTGTAGGTAAAACAAGTACAATCGACTCCACTCATGATTAACAATACCTCTGCAATAAAGTTTGCCAAGAACCCAAAATTCCATGATCGAACAAAGCACATCAATACTAAATATCATCTTATTCGACGTCATGTTGGGGCCAAAACAATCCATCTCCGCCATTGTTCCACTAATGAGAAAATTGCAAACATCTTCACCAAAGCACTTGGAAGAGAAAAGCTTGAAAGATTCAGAACGATGCTTGGACTCACCAACATCCCTTCAGATTAAGGGGGGGAATGTTGACACATAATCATCAGGATTGGGTGAAAAAGTGCAATTGATGTAAATAAATAATAGAAAAGATGAATAACCACCAGGAGATGAAATGAATAGTCTCTCCCTCACGTATATAATAAAGACCAACCTGAATGAATATCATGAATTGTTTTTAGGAGTTACCTCTTGGTCTGACATGTTGGCATGTACATGATGGCTTCTATTGATATGGAGGAGATCAAGAAATAGGTGCAGGAACTATTAAATTAGGGATTTATCATACCGAGCTCTTCTCCTTGTGGCTCACCAATCGTTTTGGTGCCCAAGAAATACAACACATGGAAAATCTACGTAGATTACAGGGTGCTGAACAACATCACGATGAAGAATCAATAGCCTATCCCTTGCATTGATGAATTGTTAGATCAATTGAAAAACGTTGTTTATTCTACAAATATGGATTTGCGTAGTGGTTATCACCAAGTTATAATTGTAGACCAGGACGTCTAGAAAACTACGTTCAAAACCAAGCAGGGGTTGTTTGAATGGATGGTGATTCCATTCGAACTGTGCAACACTCCATCCACATTTATGAGGGTAATGAATGATTTATTTAGGCCTTTATTGATCATTTTTTTCTTGTGTATCTGGACAATATTCTTGTGTACAATAGGACATGGGAGGAACATATGTGTCACAAATATAAAGTGCTTGTTGTTCTGAAGAATGAGAAAGTCTATTTGAAACTGTCAAAGTGTGAGTTTGGGAAGACTTCTATGATTTATTTAGCCATATTATATTATCGGTAACGGACAATTAAGGATAGATCCCTCTAAAGTGGAGGTGATAATGAAGTGGCCTAAGCCCACGAATGTTACAGAAGTTTGAATTTTTTTTGGCGTGGTGCAATATTGGAGAAGGTTCATTGCGAACTTCTATGTTATCGCAGCCCCCTTGCATGCCTTGAATAGTGTGAAGCAGGCCTTTTAGTGGGGAGGAAAACAACAAAACTCCTTTGACACACTAAAAGAGAAGATCAGTACAACACCAGTGCTAGCCTTACCAGACCTTCAATAGCCTTTTGAAATTGAAATAGATGCCAATGGATATGCCATGGGCATTGTATTGATTTAGCAAGGAAAGCTTGTATGTTACCAGTCAAAGACTTTCTCCCAAGCTGTTGTGAATTATCCTACATATGATAGGGATTTTTATGCCTTGGTCCAAAGTGTAAAGAAGCGGAAACAATATCTGATCAGCAAGGAGACCATCATCCACACAGATCATCAGCCCTTGCAGTTTCTTCAGTCATAGACCAAGCTACAACAAGCTCGTCACTTCATATGGATGGGATTCCTCCAACAATTTCACTTGGTAATAAGATATAAGAAGGGCGCCAACAACAAAGTAGCAGATATGCTTTCTCGCCCTCCTATTTCTGCATCTGTAGTTTTGCAAAATGTTTCTTTGTCATTAGAAAGTTATGTTGAATAATATGCTAACGATAGTGATTTTAAAGAAATCTATGCAAAACTGACATGTGGATCGCAAGTGGACAATTATTACTTGCAGGGAAATCTATTGTACCACCTTGGCAAACTGTGCATAACCAACGATTAAAGGGTTCATGTAATATGCGAGGCTTATACCTCTCCGGTGTCTGGTCATTTTGGAATTCTTAAAATTTTATGTCATTTGCAGAGATTTTGTTTTTGGCCTCATATGAAAAACATTGTGACTAACTTTGTAAAGGGTTGTGTGTTGTGTTATGTTTCAAAGCCCTCTAATAGAAAACTTGGGCTCTACACACCACTCTAGGAGGTTTGCCTATGTCTAGGAAAGGTCACGACTATTTGTATGTCGTTGTGGATAGGTTTAGTAAAATGTGTATTTTAATGCCTTGTTAAAAGCAAGTCACTTTTGAGCAAACTGATTTTCTTTTCTTTTAGCATGTTTGGGTTCATTTTGGGTTGCCCACATCTATTGTGTCAAATCGAGACTCTCGCTTTCTTGGGGAGTTTTAGACCAGCTTGTGGAGAATGATGGACACCAAGCTGAAAAGAAGTACGACATTTCATCCACAGACCGATGGAAAAACAGAGGTTGTCAAATGCACTGTGGTACACTTGTTGTAAGGCTATTGTGGGAAACATCCCAAGTTGTGGGATGAACAGCTGCCTTCTGTGCAACATGCATAAAATCGAGCAACATATTCATCTACATAGAGCTCACCGTTTGAAACATGTTTTGGCTATCTACCTAGAGATCCCTTGGACATGGTCTTTAGGAAAGAGGAGGATAGCAATGGATGAGATGATAGGGATAAAGCAAAAAAGTTCATTCAACGGATACATGTGATTCATCAGGCAGTGCAAGAAAAATTGGAGAAGAGTCAAGCTCGATATAAATCTTGACATGATAAGCACCGAGTTGATCATGAGTTTCAAGTTGGGGACAAGGTATGGCTCCATATCAACAAATATAGAATGAAGGGAGAAGGGAAGAAACTGAGACCCATTAGATATGGTCCCTTCACCATATTGGCAAAGATTGGAGACAATTCTTTTCGTCTTGACTTGCCTGCTTATATGCAAATGTACTGCGTGGAAAATGTGGAAAACCTGAAGTTTTATGAACCTCCATTGATTATGGATACCGAGGAGGTTGCACAGATTCCTACAGTGGATGATTTTTCACCAAAGTATCTAGAAAATTTGCTTAAAAATATCATACTCGACCGAGGACTAGAACTTCACAACGGGGAGATGTGGAGTATATCTGTGTTGGCTTCAAAGGAATGCATCCAAGGAAATCTCGATGGATGGAGAAGGAAAAAGTGAGGGAGAAATTTCCTCACTTGCCAATTGTCTGAAAATTCTTTTGGTGGTCCAAAAGCTCGTAGTGGGGATCATTGATCCATGTGGATCTTCATAAAAGTACCAGTGGCATAACAAAAGGCTCAAAACTCAAAGTGGTAGAATCTGGATACGCTTAGCATCGGATTGAATTGCTCATCATCCGGATTCCAACGGTGCAAATAACACTCAAATCCGAGTCTAGATGACGAAGTTAGAGCAAGTCAAAGTTTTAGTTTGACTTGTCCAGGTAGCAGGGAGAAGATGGCATGGCATAGTTTCAGCGAATAATGGAACGCCACATGGCAGGATGCCACTAGACCCCACATATCACATATCGGCGAAAAGGAGGAGCGCCTAAGGAAGAATTGACCCCTGGCATTCCCGACTGCGATTGCGATATCGCATATCACAGGTTAGAGGAGTTATGAATTGACCTCGACAGGACTTAGTTGTGATTCGATATACATCGCATATTGCAATCAAAAGAAAGGGTTGATGCTTGCGATACGGTTTACAGGAAAAATCGCGATTGCGATACTGTGATAAGGGGCTCGGACCTAAAATGTTATACAGTGTGATTAATAAACCCGACGGATCAACGAGTGTTGCAGAGTGCTAACCATTGCGCCAAGGGTTTCACGTCGATTGCGATAATGTGACAGGAGCGTCGGATGCGAAGACATTATGTTATATGGTGAATCTTCTTGTCAGGTCCATAATTATCGCAGGATGTTGTGTCTGGGCATTGGATTGTCTGCCAATAAGCTAGAACTGTCGATGAACCCACCGCCGAGAGTCATGCACCATTGAAATGGGTTGCTGGATAGTGGCTTACTATTGCAGAAGGGTGGTTTCCGTGAATCCTTCCAGCCTGGTCCCACCTACTAACCTTGGGTATTATGTTGAAACTTCCCTGATTTCGAGGGATTCCACCATGATATTACATATATGACGGTTGTATCGGAGAAAGGAGGAGAGCACTGGACGAATACATAGATTTTACTGCATACAAAAAACCCTGACCCTGGCAGCAGGTTGTAACCTTGCCTTAAGGTAGTAGGGAGGTTCCGAGAAGGTTGTAGAAGGCCTGATTATCCAAATTGAGAGTTTAGATAGGCGTTTTTGCACTATTTTTCACCTGGAGTTCAGTGGTTCTATCTTTTTCAAAGCTAGGCTCTCCATTCTCTGCCCACCTATCAGCTTGGAGGTATAAGGGTTGAAATTGCTTGTTGTTGTACTTCTATCTCTTTTATGGCACTAATAAAAATAAGGCCTCCCCACTATTGAGCAGGGCCCAAAGACGTAGTCCAAATTGGATGAACTCCGTGATCAAATCATTATGTCATGGTTTTTTGTGTTCTTCTTATTATTTCCGCATTTTTTATGTGTTTTAAGTTCCATGGTTAATTAACTCTGTTATGTAATTTTGATGCATCTGTAAGTAAATTATCTTGGATCAAATCTTCCCGTCTATGTCTTTTGGTCTATTTATTTGAAAAACGTCCAGCTCCAAACTAGGCTTGGATAGTTTTTTTACTGCCACATTTATGTGCCTATAAATGTGTTCAAAATTGATGTGAGAGAACTGCTTCTTTTGAAGGAGATGCACCTAAAAAATGGGTTGAAGAAGATAATTCTAATATCTAAAAATGCCATTGATCCAATTTATAACCAAGAGCAAGTCTCCATAAACATGGATGTTTGAAATATTGTTTTCTAAGGCCAGAGAGAGAGGAAGTTTGAGGGCTAAAAGTTCAGAGAAGTTGTTGGAAGAAAAGGATATAGAATGGGATTCTAATAGATAAAGAACACCTCCAACTCCACTGATAGATGGGGAGCCCTGGGCCGTCCTATCAAAAAATCCCCAAGGGAATTTTGTTCTAATAGGAGGTTCGTCTGTGTTCCTGAGATTTGTTATTCCAGAGGAGGGCTTGTAATTGGATAAAATGGAAAGGTTGTGCATAGAAGATTTGAGCATATTTGGTGGCTTATGTTCAAAGATGGCTTGATTCCACTTTAGTCAAATGCCCCAACCAAGTGTAAAGGGGTGAGGGATGTATGAAGAATACTTGTGCGATTGGAACCATGAACCAAGAAAATTTCAGTAGAAAGACCAATCCATGTATAGGAGGGGCCAATAAATGTCCAAACCTACTACCACACATGTTGAGAGAAAGTGCAGACCAAGAAGAGGTGTTGATTAGATTCAGAATCTAGATAACGAAGGGGACACCTACTAGGACCATGGAAATTGTTTTTTTTTTAGATTGTTTGAGGTAGGAGCCTTATTGTGCATAATAATCCACATGAACCATTGAGCCTTTGTAGGGAATTTAACCTTCCAAAGTTTCATAGCCCACTTGGGAATGACTTGTGATGTTGCACATTGAGAGAGAAATAAATATCTCACCTTTGGGGTATACCAGCTATACAGATGAGAGATCCAAACCAAAGAGTAAGGTTGACCTGAGAGAAGTACATGGGAAGCAGAGAAACCCTGAATATAGTGGTTCCGTCCTTGGGAGTAATCTACAGAAATATGAAGATCATCATCGGAAAGCCATTGTTGAGTGCCTTGAAAATCCTCCCCTTAAAAAGATGTTAGCCAAATTGGAAAAAATGTGTATTTAGAAGGCCAATAAGAAAAGCAAGGAGCATGAAGAATATAATACAATACAATATAAATATAATATAAAATTTCAATGTCATTTTAATTTCATTTTATATGAATCATATGAAGAATATAACACAATACAATATAAATATAATATAAAATTTCAATGTCATTTTAATTTCATTTTATATGAATCATAAGAAAAGTAATGTGATAAATGATACACTCTAACTAAAATATGTGAAAAAAGAAAGGAGACTTATTGCCTTCGTAGAAGGTGAAAGACATGGAAACTAACATCCACAAAAATATACTTGCACAACAATTAAATCTGCTTATACCTCAAAATAGAAATGTGATAGGATGGTATACGTGGGAAACTTATTACTAATTTGAAAGGAAAAAATGCAATTTCGCAATGATTTTTACGAAATTCTGATCGCCATATTTATGGCGAAAGAAATGCGGTGTGTTATCAGACTACGCAAAAGTGAGTATATACACCTAATAGTCATCATATTACACACTGAGTATATACACTGAGTATTCATATCGCTGTATATAATCGTAAACTCAATGGTCATGCCTAGTCGAATTCATCGATCCTGTGCTTCATTGTCCTAACGTGCTACGTCAACCTACGTCAACAATGTTAAAGTGACGGTAGCGTGTCAACTTACTAGCCAAATTAAGAGATGAGAACACGATCTCAGAACATAGGATGCCATTTCATGAGGAGTGAGGCAAGGATGCCATTTGTGCCAAGGGTCCTTGCAGTGTAGCCATTGTAAATTTGGGCATGTTGTAACCATTGTAAATTTGGGGATGGGTTGTTGCCTGAGCTACTATATGCAATTATAATCTACTTTATTATGATTCTTGGGCCCAGGTGTTAGACATGATTGGTGTTACTTGAGCCTAGGAAACACTTGTTCTATATGTTGTGTTGCACATGTTGAACTCTTTGCTAAAATTTGTGAATGTATCAGAGTTAGATATTTAAGACAAGGATTAACAAGAAGTAAACAAGTAGGGTATAGTCTAGGATCAATATGCTTGGTATGGGCATACCGTTGGGTCAAAACAGTGATGGTGCCACATGTCAAAGACGATGACAATGCTCCTAAATATGTACAAGTTCTTTGGGAGCATGACAGGAGGTTTTCAATCTAGTTATTGGGACGTTAAGGGAAAATGGGCTGGTCTTCTCTAAGTTTATTATCCACTTATATATTTTTAATAATCCATTTAATATGCTTAGACTAGAGGCAGAGCCTGGTGAGCCCCAGTATTGTAGCAATAATGCTACAACTCCTAGGGCTTCCTGTCTCTTAATTTTATCAACCCGGTAGTTCGTACAAACTTGGAAGCAGCAGTGCTATATGCACAAGTACTAGCTCTTGTCGCAGCTGTCACTTGGTCAGCTGACACAAGTCCGCTAGGGCTCAAGCCAACTTCTATAGGCTCACAGAAGAAGCTTTATCAATGATGGACGGAAGCTAGCTCAAAGGAGACTAATCTACTTGACAAAAATGAACTGAAAGCAAATCAAAGCATGTAAGCCTAGGAAACCCTAATTTGACTAGTCTAACTTCTATAATGCAAAGAATGTGAATGAAACTTCTACCAATGCTGCTACTACCTCTAATAAGTGAAAATGCATGGATCTAAACTACTTGCATCATAAAAGACATGTTTTGTACTTTTTCATTAAGTGGGTGGAATGATTGTGATTTTGTGCTTATCAGGGTTTGGTTGTGCAGATGGGATGGAGAAGGAAGGAAAACGTTGGACAGGTTGGGGAGGCTAGGAGAGGTCCCTAGGGATCCTTAGCATCCATCCACAGAGGTTCCTCACGTTCAGAGCTCAGCAACCGAGTGAGTGGCCTCCTACAGGATGTCTGCAGGGGATCCTACAGGAAACTCAGAGGTTTCTACAGGATAGTCCTGTAAGTCTTCTACAGGATGTTCTGTGCAATTCTACAGGATGATTGGCCGTGGAGGTTTTGGGAGATGATGGAGTGTTGGAATGGTAGGAAGAGATATGTGAGGTAGGGATAAGGCTGGTGATGGCTTAGAAGTGGAGGAATGAGATGGGAAGTGGGTGTAGG
>APFE030906885.1:0-11444 GCA_000404065.3 Pinus taeda | reverse complement strand
TTAATTAAATAAAAAAATAATATGCCCAGATTAATTCCTAAAGAGAGGCAGATCGGTTAAGCTCACAATAAAACTAATACAGAGTATTAATTTACACGATAGATGAATTAAATGACTAGAAAGCCATAGTAAATCCATTATCAATCCAAAAATAAATTAATTCAAACCAGCAGATAGATACATGGAGCTGAGGAAAACTAGTCGCATCCAGCGTAACCTGTTGAAAGAGAAGCTAGATCCATACATACCAGTAACTCGATTTCATTTTTTGAATCTGTAGCCACGAGCATTTCCCTACTTCTTCCATTCTGTAAATATTTGCAATGGAAAGGTTATAGACTAAAAGAAATCAAGGGCTTCTCAGAAAATCAAAGGGAAAAAAGACAAGTAATCATTAACCATTGAACTTTTCCGCCGAAAGATCTGGTTACCTTTGATCTTCTCCACCGGAAGCCGAGGCTACCTACAGTAATATGCCCAACAAAACATAGATGGAGGAAGAGGTTAAACTTGGTAAACTATTTCCAAAGAAATCAAGGGTTTTTCATTGGAAAAGAGAGAAGTGATCATCAATCATTGAACTTCTCCGCTGGACGATTTGATTGCCTTTACCCTTTGCCTCCGATCATGAAGAGATTAAAATTGCTGAACTATTTCCGAAGAAATTAAGGGCTTCTCAGAAAATCAAAGGGCAAAAAGAGAAGTGCTCATTAACCATTGAACTTCTCCACCGGAAGGGATTGATCTGGTTGCCTATGATCTGCTCCACTGGAAGTCGAGCAAGAGTTAACGTTATAAATAATGTAAAGAAGAGATATAAGAGTTGATATATATATTCTTCCGCGTCCTTTCAACGAATATAGGATTAAATTACTCGCATCTAAAACCAGATAGCAACCACTAACTTCTTGCATGCTTTTCTGCCAACTGGATAGTATTGCAACGGTTCGCTTTATCCATGATTTTTTTACCAGTCAGTTAAATGTTATATTGCTTTTCTAAATGTGTCAATTTGTCAGTTATAGATCTTCACATTTTTCTAAATTTGTTTTGAATTTAATGAGTTTTATTCTCTTTCTCAATTTGTTTTCAATTTAGAGATCTTTTAATCTTTGTTTTAAAAAAGAAACATGATTTATCACTAATTTTTTATGATATTTTAATCTTTGGTTTAAAAAAAAACATACAATTTATCACTAATTTATGTTACTAATTTATTCATATTTGTTTTTAAATTTAATTATATTATTTTATATTATTTTGTTTTATTTATACAAATAAGTTACAAATAACTAATTTTATTTGTATGTATTTAATTATTTTTATTGATTTTTTTAGAACAAATATGATGTAATATCTATTAACAATGAATTTCCTTAATTATTTTTAAATTTAATTGTATTTTCTCATTTTATTTAGTGTTTATTTTTTTCAATATTAGTACAATACTTATCTACAAATTTTATTATTATTATTTATTATTTATTAAAAATGAATTTATATACAAATTATATATATGTTTAATTTTGCTCAAAATCATATAGTATTAAGTACATCTACATGTAACATGCAAAATTTAGTAAGTATATAGTCAACTCTTAATAGTGTTTGAGTGTACATTTTTGTTTTATTTTTTTAACTTGTAAAGTTTTAAAATTGTGAGATATATTTAACATCATGAAAATGCAAATATATATATATTCAAACCAAATAACTTGTGAATCAAAACCATGTGATAAATCATTTCCATAAATCCTTGGTTCTATAAAATGCAAAAAAATTAGCTTAGAAAACAACCTTTTTCGAGATAGTTGGACAAATCCCTTAGTAAAAACTTGGGACTCTAAAAATGAAGGGCAATTGGATATTTAGTCATTATATAGGGAGAGAAAGCCTTGTTTCTATGGATTTCCTTTTCAATAGTAAGGGTTATCACTATAAATCATCATTTTAGTAATTTTTTGGCATTATATGGAAGAAAGATTTTAGTAATAGAAGTGTTACTAAATCCATTATCATAAACAAAAGTACTAGTATGTGATATCTTGTTTTCAAATAATGGTTCAAAGTATTACGATAAACCTATTTTCTTTTTTCTTTGTAGAACCTCACTACAATATGAGAATCTTGGTATTGGTAAGTTGCATAGATTTTAGTTCTTTAATAAATAAACAACAATTATTTTCTACCAATTCACATGTTTCATTTTGTGATATTAAAATAGAAATGATCAAAAGGATAATTCCCTTTCTTTTTTGTGTGTTGCATTATGTGCTATAAATAATCATGAGTGTTTCATAAAATATCATGGAGATGCTCTCATTTTTTGTGGAGAATATGATTTAAGGTGTATTTTTTATAAGATTAAATTGACCGCACGTTTTCAAAAAAGAAGGCGTATTTTGTAAGTGTTCAATTTAGTTTTCGGTTTTGCAAGACCAAAGATAATGGTAAGGGGTTCCTTAATATGCAAATTTATATACTAATCGTGATTATGGACATGTGTGATATAAATTGAAGATAGAGTAACCTAAATCTAAAAGAGAGCATCCATGTGAATTTATGACATGATTGGAATTTGTTCTATATAATTCAAAAATAGTTTTAGGAAGCATTACTCATATTTAGTGTGAGAGATATTCATAGACCTTGAAAGAATCCTTGAGGAAAAGTTGTCTAACTTTTATTATATGGCATTGTTATATTTTAACCTATATTCATTTAACCCACACATTTTCCTAAATATTATAATGCTCAAATTCACCAATTCCTTATTTTTCGTAAACTTACTCATGTCAAATAACTTCATCTTAGCGATAATTAGTATTTTTAATATTTCAGTACAACCATGTTATTAATGTTAAAAAGGATTATGTTTTGATACAAACAAAAGATCTAGGAAATTGGAGAATGACCATGTTTAGCTTTCAAGTTTTTCTTTAAGTATTGTTTCTTCAAGACGAATCTATATATAATTCTATACATTGAATCTTATCCAAATTTTCATTGGTCTACATTGCTTCAATACAAGTATTCTTCATTAGTCGCATATTTTCATACTTGGATCTCACATTATCTTTTCTAATAGCACGACTCAAGATTATATGATCCTATGAAAACATATATTCTATCAAGTTGTGAATAATACGTGAATCATTTGCACTCTATTTTACATTATTGGTGAGTTACAAAATGTTGGACATGTATATTTGATTTACATCATTTAGTCTATACATACCCAATTTAAGTTAAGGGTCGAACTATCTTTGGGACTTTCAAATGTGCATTATTTGTTCAACTCCTTTTACACTTCATGTCAGGAGTTTAGTGTCATTATGGGTTTCTTTTTGTTATTCTAGATGTCTCATTATTAATGGTATGACATCCATGGTAGGAAAGAATTAAAGTAAGTCTATCCACATATAACAACTTTTTTCTATTAATACTGAAATAGGTTTCATGAGGTATTCATACAAGGCATACCCATATTTTTCATTTTCCCCTTTCTTTCAAATATTTGAGAATCTCAACATAATTTTTCTTGATAATGTGATCATGGAGAAGGGATGAAGAACCTCTAACTCTATTTTCTAAATATTTTTACTTCATATAAATTTATATAAGGATTTTAATATACATATCTTGAACTATTTCATAAGTTCATTTGTAAACTTTACGTACTTACACAATTCCTTAATCATATTTTGAATTCAGTCAATATATATGGTCTAAAAAATTGTGGATCTGACCATTTGTAAATGTGCATTGATGTAGGTTGTTTGAATCCACTGACCTTTCCTTAACTACATCTTTTAAGACTTTTATATCATACCATCAATTGTAATAGTGTGGTTTCTTCTTGCACGATCCTATAAAACATTATGTTTGACCAACCCATGAAATATAATTGAAAATCATGCAATGTATTCCACTTACTAATTCTATTTCACTTTCGTTATGAGTTGCTAATGTTTTGACATAGATATTTGATGTATCTATTTGAATAAATATATAATTACATTATGCTAAAGATTCAATATTAGTTTTATTTGCATTTACGCTAAATCAAGGTAAATGAGCTACATAATAAGTTGTATGGCTTGTTTTCTTCTGCTAGTCAATATGTCATGATATAATTTTCTGCTTATTTCTAAAACAAGTCTAATTGTGTCAAACAACTTCAAGTATTCTCTTGTCTAGTATTGGCAATAGATTTCGGGCTTTTAAGTTTGTACATCACAATTTTGTATTAATTCCTTTGCAATGTTGACTCATTTACAGAGTGTCATGTCCATTTTTTATTTATATCAATTCAATTGGTAATCAAATGAAAATAAATCGCTCTCCATTCCTTACTTTTATATTGTTTCATGGATGATTTAAATTTTTTATTACATTATTATTTTCTCTGTAATGTTGGTGATCAATTCTATGGTTGATGCATTCATAGTGACCAAAGCACATTCATTATAAAGTCGCAAAACATGGTGTTGATTTTAATATGGGGTCCCATAATGATATACATTGAGGAAAAAATATAATATAAATAATAGTTACAAGAGAGTGTTTGGAAAATCCTCACTCAAATATTTTTAGCATGCATTTTTTGATACCAATGAATATTATGATAAAGGTGAAAGCTTAGTGATAAAGTCGAACTATAAAAAAACTAATTTCCATAATTGCTTCAAACCCTCTCGATGATGATACATGCTCATATATTATAATAAGCTATTTACCTTTAACATATTATTACTTTCCTAAATGTAGAAATGCCCAAATAAGTTTTGGTATGGCATGCCATTTATTTTCAAAATAAGGTATGCTCATTCATATATGGATTTTCTCTTTAAGGAAATGATGATTTAGACTATCTACTCAATAAGGAAATAATCTAACATTAGTCTAACATTTAGAGCATATAAATAGTTGGTAACAATTTCAATGTATGAGCAATTATATATGCATCCCTATATTTCAATTTTTTCTTCTTATTCAAAAATTAAATCTATGGTTTAATGTGGAATAATATACTAGTTACAGTCCTATATAAAAAGCTAAACCATACTAATTTAACTACTAGACAATTGTTATTATCTAAATGATAATTAGATAGAATTGAAATTTATTCACTTAAGATTTTTGACAGTCTAAAAACATCACTAAAATGTATTAAAATATCAATTAATATAAATTAATGTACTAATTTAACTACCTCTATTACTATAAATTACTTAAGTTTCACATACTATTATTTTTCTAAACGTAGTAATGGTCCAATATTATTTGGTTTGGAAAGGAATCTATTTTCAAAACAAGGTATGCTCATATATATTTGAGTTTATTTTAAAGAAAATGATTAGTTGGATTATCTACTGATTAAGTAAATACCCGAACATCTAAACCAATATTTTTTAGAGGTTTATGTGTTTTTCATAGCTCCATGCGACATACTTTTAAGATTAATGATTGCATCGCCTATTTCATTATACTTATGCTCTACAAATTTTTGTGAAACTGGGAATATATTCTCAATTATATATGCATCCTTATATTTCATTTTGTTCTTCTATTCAAAACAGTAAACCTATGGTTTAAGTTGGAATAATATACTTATTACACTCACATCTAGAAACCTAAACCATATTGTTGTCACTCTCATGAAAATGATATTATATAAATAATAATTAGATAAAGTGAAAATTTATTTGCTCAAGATTTATGACAAGTGTAAAAACATCACTAAAATGTATTAAAACATCAAATAAACAAAATGAATGCACTAAGTTAACCACCCCTATTACTATAATATAATAAATTTAAATTTATCATTAATATGATTCTAAATGTTACAATTACTTTTCTAAAATAATTGATCTAAAATAATAATTATTATTAAAATTGGTTCTCCTTGGTTAATATCTCTTCTTCCTTGGATCTAATTAAACAAGAAAAAAGTTAATTACGAAATACATAGAGGCATCTCGTACCTTATACACTACTAGTGAGTTATTCCAAGGGCCATATCTTCCTTAAATAATTACCATGAGTTAGACTCCATTCATTAACATTGGCATGTAGTTAAGACCATTCTCGAGTAATAAAATGTTGAACCTTTCTTCCTTGCAATAATAATGCTCCACGCTTATAAAATAAAATTTCTAATTGAAATCTGATAACAATATTTTTGGTGATGACTTACTGAATATTTAGAAACAAATACAATAAGATTAAATTATAAATCTGATTAGGTAAATATTTAATTAAATGTTTTACATTAATACTAATTTTCTTTATATTAATATTATATAGATAATTGTTTCAAACATTATTTAAAGTTAAGACATTGAATACTTACCTATGAACGAGATTCCTTGTAATCATAATGTTGCACACTAACTTTTTAATGGCAATTTGAAAGTAATATTTTTGGAGGTCTCTTAGAGAAAATTTGGAAAAAATAATTGCACATAAGGCATCTATATGAGGGATATCACATGAAACAATAATTTCACCTAAGGCATCTCTATGAGTGGTTAGAAATACACCAAACATTTCTCTCTGACAGGTTCAGTTAGACATATGCTATTAATCCAAGCCAGTAGTAGAGTGTTATTTTCTCCTCCTCCCTTCAATTAAAAGTTTGAATATAGCAAAAAAATGTCATTGGTAAGGCTCATGCATGTGACAAAACTTTAAGATGCATCACCAATGTCACATATTTTAACAGTCCTGAAAAAAGTGATGTATATTGATTGTCCTTGAAGGTTTTTCATGAAAGTGATATTCAATGACACTTTTAGTGACTTTTTTTTATTGAAACTCATTGATGCTCTTTTTATTACTTTTGGTGATGGTCAAAAACTATTCGTCACCATTGATGATTCCAATGTGTTTTTGATGATGATATGTTCTTGTTTTTATACTTTTTGTGACCACTGTTGTGGAAATTTTCCATTATGCGTCTAAGGCCATACTGCTTAGAGTCAAGCAATATTTTAAGGCATGCTCTAGCATATCATAACACTCTTGTAGCATGTGCTGACATGCCCTATAGTCCCTAGCATGCCTTGGAACACCTTAGCATGCATTGATATACATTAGCACTTGGCATGTATTGGAACCTATTATTAGTGTGCTTAGTATGCCCCTTTTGAATAAGATAAAGTATTGACTCCCTAATCATCTTATGTGTTCATTTCCTTGAATTTTGTCTCAGTTTTTCCATTTTTTGCCTTGACACTCATCAACACATATTGGCATACCTTGGCACCCTACACATCCTAGCATGCCTTGGCACCTGACATGTGTTGGCAGGCCTTAACACTATTTGGCACATCTTAGCACACCTTAGAACTATCTATCAAACTCTATCACTTCATGAGTTGCCCTTATATTCCCTATTATGCCTTAGCCGTGATTATCATACCTTGTCACTCCCTCCTTAACATCATAAATAGTACTTACGGATACTCCTTCACACACCCTCATATTCATTAACTTTCATGAATTTGGACATGATACTCACTTATGTTGTCCTGGTACTCCCTCAGAGTCATGAACATGTTTTGGAACTCTATAGCACAACTTTACATTCTTCAACATGCCCTACAAAGTCATAGCATGCATAACACTCTCTAATGCACATTGGAACTTGGCACGTGTTGGTGCTTGGTAGCTCTTATCATGTTTGGCATGCATTGAGATTACTTGGTATGCTTCAGAATGGTTTAATATTGAATTTATTTGAGACGAAGTTTTGGAAAGTAGATGAGAAGAAACATAGGAAAATTTTGAACTTAGAATTCACTAACATTTGGCACTTGGCACTTATTTGCACCTACTGTTGGTGTGCCTAGCATGTCTTTCATGGACAAGATAAATTTATTACTTATTAACCCCATTATGTGTTAATTCCTTATAGTTTAACTTTTTTCTCCCTTTTGTTTCGTTAACATTCATTGTCACGCATTGTCAAACTCTTGCACATATTGGCATGCCTTACCACATGACACATCTTAGCATCTTTGACATGCCTTCACACTATCTCAGACATATTAGCATTTCGAATCACACCTTGGAACTGATGCCCTCACAATTATCCTTACATTTTTCAACCACTTGGGAACCTTACATTCCCTTGAACACCCATGCACATCATAGTTGTCATGACCTCATAGACATCCTTAATCTTTTTGCAACTCGGGAATATAACCAACTCATTAGAAAAACAATGTTACACCCAGCCCAAAGTATCCCTCTCTCTGAAATTTCTTTTCCCATACCATTTCATAACCATAGTATTCCCTCCTATAAATCCTATTCTGAACTTCTCCTAAGACACTTGATCCTTGGGACAGCTAGAATTCACTAACACTCCTTGGCACACACTCTTATTTATTTATTTCCAATAATTTTGACCTATTTCTTCCATTGTGTTCCCTTGGCACTCCCTAACACTCCTGAACATGAATTCACATTTATTTCATGCATTAGCATGCCCTTTCATTCCGTGGCATTCCATGACACTCCTTAGCTATCCCACCCTCACAACTAATCTTACTTTTTCTGATAGTTGGAAACCTAACCAAGTCTTGCCTTGACTACAAAAGCTTGGCCAATTCCTTGGAACTTGCAAACACTCCTTAGCATGCATTGGCACACCTTACTATTTGGTGCACCTTGGTATGCTTCCCTAACACTCTAACATGCCTTGGTATTGCATATAATACCTTGTTACTCCTTCCTTAAAAAAATTATAACTCATTGAAACTTCACCTCTGTACATTTGAAACTAGTGCCCCTTGTGCTTCCATAGAACTTGGCCCTAACACTCCCTATCAAGCGTTCGTGCCATACCTTGGTAGTTGCAACATATTGGCATCTCTCAGAATTTGGCTTGTATTGGCATGTTTAACATTCCTTCAAGCTATGTAGCATGTCTTAGTACTTTGTGGCATTCCCTCGCAAACCTTCCCTATCCCTAGATTTCATGCAGTCATAGATAGCCTTACCTTTTTAATGACTTGGGAACCCAAACAAGTCATAGGAAAAAAATGTTGTGCCAAACCCAAAGTCTCCTTTTGTCTAAAGTTGATATGACAAGCCCCCTATTGTACCCATAGGTTCCACTCCTACAAGTCATATTCTAAACTTCTCCTAACATACTTTGTCCTTGAGACATGACAATCCTTGGAACACACTTTTATTTGTCCACTTACATGCATTTTGACCTAGTGCTCCCTTTTGATTCCCTGTCACTCCCTGAAACACCTCGACATGAATTGACAATTTCTGACATGTGCTAGCATGTATTTTCATTCCTTGGAATGCCCCAGCACTCCTTAGTTTCCATCCCCTCATAACTACCCTTAATTGTTTAGGGACTTGGGAACCTAACCAAGTCTTGCCTCAACTACAATAACATGACCAAGTTACAGTTACTACACCTAGACTATGCCTTGTTCACCTAAGAATTGAATATAACTCATCTTAGTCTACTCATGTACAATTTCAACTTATCCCACATAAGAAGTTACAAGTGACCAAGTCAAGGGTCATTTCCAACCATGAGCATAAAAATATTGAGCAACATAGCTTACATCTTGACATGCCATAGCACTTGGCACATAACAATCCCTTGGTACTTTGTAGCATGTGTTATCATCGTCTGCATTCCCTTTCATGCTTTGGCACTTCCTAGAACACCCTAGCACTCCCTCACATGCCCTAACACTCTGGCATGCCTTGGCACTTCCTAGCATATAACCTTGTCACTCCCTCCTTAACACATCTGAAACTCACTAATACTCTGTATCACACACTCTCATTCAACCTTTATTTCTATTCAGTTTGAAATAGTTCTCCCTTGTGTTTCCATGGCACTCCCAAACACTCCTTGGCACACATTCCACACCTTAATACCTGGAAAATATTTTCATGTCACCTTGGAACTATAGGATTACCTGGAACTACCTAGCATACCTTGTTACTCCCTTCCTAACATAGCTACAATTCATGGAGACTCATTATCACACACTCGAATTCATTCATTTCCATGCATTTGAAACTAGTGCTCCCTTGTGCTTTTGCAACACTCCCTAAAACTCCCTAACATGCATTGGCAGACACTAGCACCTAGCAAATCTTGGCATGTTTCCATAGACTCTAGCATGCCTTATCACTTCCCAGAATATGTAGAACACCTAGAACTCACTTACACCTCTTGTGACAAAATATTATTCATTCATTTCCATGCATTATTTTGACCTAGTGCTCCCTTTTGTTTCCTTGGCACTTTGTAACACTTCCTAGCACGCATTGACACACTTTAGAACCTAGCACATCTTGGAAACATTCTTCCTGACACCCTAGCATGCCCTAACACTGCCTAACATACCATGTCACTCCCTCCTTAACGCACCTGAAACTCACTAAAACTCACTGTCACACAATCTTATCCATCCATTTCCATGCTTTTCAGCCTAGTGCTCCCTTATGTTTCCCTATCACCTACGAACACTCCTTAACACACATTTTCACACCTTGTCATTTGGTACATCTCGACATGGTTCCCAATAACTCTAACATGCATTGGCACTGCCTATCATACCTTATCACTCCCTTCTTAGCATACTTAGAACTGGGTAACACTCCCTATTACATACACTTGTTCATTCATTTACATGCAATTAAATCTAGTGCTCCATTATGTTTGTTGGAACTCCCTAACACTCTTTACAATGCATTGGCACCACACCCTAACAACTAGCACACCTTGGAATGCCTTATCACTTGGCATGTATTGGCTTGCCTAACATGTGTTGGAACTATCTAGCATCTGTTAGAAATTCTTGGCAATTGTTGGCTATAACATTGATGACTCAATTCTCATAATAGTGCATGTAACTGAGGAAGAGATAATGAGGGAGGAGAAGATTGTGTGGATAGTATAATTCTAGAGTATCCTTCAATGTCTATAGGTATTTTTTATTTTTATTTTTTGCATTTCTAGATAATAATTTTGTATCCAATAGAATTAAGTCAAAAGATCGTTTTAACATGATATTTTAATCCTCTTTCTTCAAGATATACGAAGATATTCTCTTTTTTCTACATTATCTATTATTGACAAGTCTTTTTATTTGGAATTGAGTATACACACACACACACACACACACACACACACATATATATATATATGGGACCATGTGTTTCAATGAGCAAAGAGGTGTAATTGCACAATTATGTTCGCTAGATGTTTCCACATCAGAATCATCTATTTATCCAGATCTCCAAAAAGTCGTGGACAATTATTCCAAGGTATTTGAGGCTCCCAAAGGTCTCCCACCTATGCGTGATCATGATCATACTATTCATCTAATTCCAGGAAGTGTTCCTCCAAACATCAGGCTGTACATATATCCCTATCTCCAAAAGAGTGA
>APFE030906879.1:1543-24746 GCA_000404065.3 Pinus taeda | reverse complement strand
TTCCTGTAGAAAGTCCTGTAGCTTCCTGTAGAAGGCCGAACCATGATCCGATTGTGCCCAAACTTTGCAAAAATGAGTGTTCATGGTGGGTGTGCATGAGAGGTTGTCTGGTAGCTTGATAGGGACCCTTGTCTTTGAGTTGACAGTCCTCCTTTTGTGCGCTATATACCTGCAACCTGCAACATTTTCAGAGATCAGCTTATTTTTCTTCTTGTTTCTCTTTTCTTTTCCCTTTTTTTCTTTTTCTTTTTTCTTTTTTCTTTTTCTTTTTTTGTTTCTTTTTTTTTTTAAGAGACAGCAGGGGCGCCTCAATGAGGTTTTCACCCCTACCGCCTACCTTGGGCGCCTTAAAAAGGTTTTCACCCAAGGATCTTTTTATTCCCATTCTTTTTTTTTTTTTTAAAGAGACAGCAGGGGCGCCTCAATGAGGTTTTCACACCTACCACCTGCCTTGGGCACCTCAGAAAGGTTTTCACCCAAGGATCTTTTTATTGCATTCTTTTTTTTTTTTTAATATGAAATGATGCTCAGGGTGTGCCCAAAACAGAGGCAGAACCCTTCTCTATGACCAGCACTGATTTTTCCATGGTTTTGACGAACTCTTGCCTCGAAAGAGGTTTCCTGTAGATCTTTAGTCGATGCCCATTGATGAGCATGGGAATGGTTTCTTCATCAATAGTCCGGATAAGGACGGAACCATTGTCATTACACCTTTCCACCGCATAGGGTCCTAGCCACCTCGTTCTCAGCTTTCCCTTGAAATCCTTATGTTTGGAATCATATAGCAGCACCTAATCTCCCCGCTGGAATTGTTTCTCATTGAGGTGCCGATCATGCCACACCTTCCTCTGAAGTTGAGTCACTTCCAAGTGGAGGAGGGCCTACATTCGAAGTTCATCCAACCCATTCAGCTGCATTAACCTTTCTTGTTGAGCATGGCTGAGATCTAGGTCCAGCTGAGCTGCCATCCTCAATGTGTTGTATTCAAACTCGATTGACAGCAAAGCTCTCTTTCCATAGACCATCTCATAGGGTGTGAAGCTGGTTGTGGTCTTCCAAGTGGTGTTGTAGGCCCAAGTGGCCTCAACCAGGTGATCTGCCCAATCACTTCTGCTACTGCTCACCACCTTAGTCAAGATCCCCTCCAATGCTTTGTTGGTTACTTCCACTTGCCCATTCGCCTGAGGATGATATGGGGTGGAAGTCCTATGCTTGATTTTGTGATGAGCAAGCAGGTCTTCAATCAAATTGGAGGTGAACTGGCTTCCTTGATCGGTGACTATCTCTCTTGGGTAGCCAAATTTGTAGAAAATGTTTTCTCTTAAAAACTTGGCCACCTTTTCTTCTATTGTTGCTTTGATTGCTTTGGTCTCTGCCCACTTTGCCAGATAATCTGTGCACACAATGATGTAAGACTTTTGCCTTGAAGGAGGGTTGCTAGGGCCCACAAAATCCATACCCCACTTCTCAAATGGCTCAAGAGTCACCTGAGGTTGGAGAGGCATTTCATCCCTTGGGGTTGGTTTCCCAATCCTTTGGCATCAGTCACATTGGCTGATATATCTTCTGACATCTTCATGAAGAGTGGGCCAATAGTAGCCTGCCTGTAGAATCTTGAAGGTAGTCCTCTTGGCTGCAAAATTTCCTCCACAAGGCCCATCATGACAAGTTAGGAGGATGTCAAAGACTTCCTCCTCCCTCACACAACACCTTAAGATCTGATCAGGGCCAAGTTTGAACAAGTTGCCCCCAATCCAAGTGAATGAGGCACTTTTCCTCACGATTCTGCTCTTCTCCTTTGAGGATAAGTACGGAGGGAACTGTGCGGAGACCAGATAGTTGGCTATGTCAACAAACCATGGGGAGAGTACTGAGATAGCAAACAGATGCTCATCTGGCATCTGGTCATCCACTGTTTCTTCTTCACCTACAGTCAAATTCACTCTAGACAAAAAGTCAGTAACAACATTTTCTTTACCTCGTTTGTCAACGATGGTCAAATCAAACTGCTAGAACAAAAGTAACCATCTAATAATACGAGCATTCACATTAGGCTTATTCATTAAATATCAGATTGCATCATGGTCAGTATGTACAAATGTTTGATAGCCAGTGATATAGTGTCGGAACTTGTTCAAGGCATGGACCACAGCCAGGAACTCTTTCTCAGTTACCGTATAATTCATTTCTGCCTTGGATAAGTTTTTACTGACGAAGTATATAGCATATGGGAGTTTTTCTTCAACTTGTCCTAAGGCTGCCCCTATGGCTTTGTTCGAGGCATCAGTGGGGGATGGGAAAGGTAGGGCCCAGTTTGGGCCTCTCAAAAATTGGAGCAGCCCAACTATCCTTCAACTCACTCAGAGCTTCTGCAGTCACCCCGACCATTTAAACTCAACATCTTTTGCTAAGAGGCCAAACAATGGCGAGGCTAGCTTACTAAAGTCTTTAATGAATCTGTGGTAATACCCAGCTAAGCCTAGGAAACTCCGGACATCTCTCACCTTCTGAGGAGGGGGGACTCTTTTGATGATAGCAACTTTGTTGGGATCCACCTGTAACCCTTGGCGAGAAATGGTATGGCCTAATACGGTCCCTTCAGTCATTAGGAACTCACATTTCTCAGGACTGAGGGACAAGTTCATCTCAATGCACTTGCTCAAAACCTTTCCCAGGTTGGAAAAGGCTTCCTGGAAGCTAGACCCATAAGGAGTAAAGTCATCCATATAGATTTCTACCGAATCATGGACCAACTCGGCAAAGATGCTTAATACAGCCCTCTGGAAAGTGGCAGGGGCATTACATAGCCCAAAGGGAAGGACACGGTAGGCAAAGGTACCCCATGGACAAGTGAAAGTGGTCTTATCTTGGTCCTCCAGGCTGATTTGACTCTGGTTGTACCTGCTGAACCCATCTAGGAAAGAGAAAAATTTCTTCCCTGCAAGTCCATCCAATACTTGATCTATGAAAGGTAAAGGGAAGTGGTCTTTCTTGGTAGCTTTGTTCAATTCTCTGTAGTCCACACAAATTCTCCATTTCCCATTTTTCTTGGGCACCAACACTAGAGGGGAAACCCATTCGCTATCCGAGATGGGGTAGATGAATCCCGCATCCAACAATTTTTGCACTTCTTCTTTAACAATGTCTTTGAGGGCTGGATTCATCCTTCTCTGAGGTTGCCTGACTGGTTTACAGTCCTCCTTTATGTAGATATGATGAGTACAAACTGAGGGATGGATTCCCTTCATTTCCTTGTAGCTCCAAGCGAAGGCCTCCAAATGGCGGGTCAAGAGGCTACATAGCTCCTTTTCCTGAGAGGGAGAGAGAGAGGAGTTTATCTTCAAAGTCTTCTCAGGGCCAAACTCCACATTCTTAACTCTGGGGGTGGTCAGACTAGTGGCACCTAAGTCCACTACAGCACTGGCCTGGGTGTCTTCCACCAATTCTTCCAAGGATAGCTCACTAGGGGGAGGATTTTGGATCAAGTTTTCAATCAAATCATCCTCGGTTGGAGGACCTCCCTTGCTGGCTTCTATTGTGCATAATGATGCACATTAGACCTCATCCTCTTCTTCTTCTTCCAACCAGAGGGGTAAGTCATGTTCTAGCAGAGGTTGGGCAGGAGGGTATAGGACCAGCTGTTTGGACAAAGGCCCATTTTTTATGGTCATGCTTCCGGCTCAGCAGCTGATGTAAGCATCTGCAGTGGCCAGCCAAGGCCTTCCCAAAATGAGGGGATAACCTATGAGTTTTGCCTTAGGCTGGAGAACCAAAAAGTCCGCAGGGTATTCCCAGGAATCAACAGAGACCAAGACATCCTCCACAATCCCTTCGGGAGTCACGGTGGAGCGGTCTGCCAATTGCAGCACTGTCAAGGTCTTCCTTAGGGAACTCTGAAGATTGAGCTTAAGTATGGTGTCCCTGGTCATCACATTGATGGCAGCCCCTAAATCAATCAGAGTGTGGGGTATAATGGTGCCATTGATGTGGACATCAACTACAGGGATCCCAGGGTCCAAATACTTCGAACATATTACTTGCCCCAACATGAGATCAGACAGTTGTCCTATGACATTGATGGTCGAGGCATCTTTCTTTCACCTACCTAGGTGCTTGAAACACTTCTCCTTAATCAATTTGTTGTAAATTGGTACATCTTTAATGGCCTGGAGAAGTGGAATTTTCACACACAACTGCTTGAGCTCCCCCAGAAGCTCGTCCTCCTCTGGGTTGGGTTGTGTGGTCGCTATGAGTCGCTCAGGAAAGGGTGGAATGGGTTGGGGTTCACTTTCCTGTCTCTCTTCCTCCTCTTCTAAGCGAGGAGGTTGGCATTCTGGGAGGACTTTCCCAGATCGCAGGTTGATCTCCTGGATCTCCACAGCATAGGTAGGGCATGTTGTCTCCCCAGTATATACCTGTTGGGCCTGTCTGTTGATGGGGTTCGGGTTTAGTTGAGCAGGAATCTGGGGTTGTCTTGGAGGAGCAGGAGGAGTGTTGTACTGGGGCCTCCACCCCGGTTGAGGTGCATTCCACTGAGGTTGCGGCTGGGCATGAGAGTGAAATGTTTGAGAAGGAGGTTGAGTTTGGTATGGAGATGGATAAGACCATGGAGGTGCGGACCAGGAAGGATGAGCAGAGGGACCCCAAGAAGGCATATGAGCAGGTTGGTTGGGGTGGTAATAAGCTTGGGATGACCCTTGCATTCCCTGCTGATAAGGTCTGGGTCCATGAGGCCTCCTTTGGTTGAGGAAGTAGAGAACTTCAGTAGCCACCTTGGTCCCTAGGTACATGGCTTTAAATCCAGGCAAGGTAGGACATTGGTTGGTGGGATGGTCTTCCTCACACACGAAACATACCTCTACTGAGTGTAATGGGAACTCATTTTTCGGGTGCTTCCTTGTGCATCTAGGACAAAAAATGGCGAAAGCCCTCTCAGCTTCTTCTTTCTTTTGCTGAATTCGGAAGGTATCAAATTGCATGGCAATGGTCTGTCTCATTTCACTCTTAAGGTCTTCCATCTGGTTAGCAAACTCATGCTTGGAGAGAGAGGTACTGGCTGAGAGATGACTTCCCCTACCTCTCTTCTGGGCCGCCCTAGAATGGTTTCTAAACACGGTCTTTATGTCCTCATAAGGTAGTTGGTATATATCTCCTCCAGCCAGCAGGTTAAGGGTGTCCAGAAGGTCTTCGGGGACTCCTCGGAGTAGAACCAACTTCAGAGATTCCAGGTCAAGTGTGCACCTGGCCCGTTTATAACTGAGTTGGAACCTTTCCTCATAGTCTTCCAAAGATTCATCACTACCCATGGTCATCCGAAAGATTTCCCCCTTAGTTTCCTTGGACCTACAGTAGTCTCTGTACTTGGCATTGAAATCTTGTTGCATTTGAGCCCAAGTAGTGATACTGTTTCCAGATAACCCCATGAACCAGCGTAATGCTGCATCCTTGAGGGTAGAGGGAAAGAGTTTCAGCTTTTGCTCATCCTCAGCATAGTCATAAGTTCGACAAAGGAAAACAAACTCAAACAGGAAGGTATCAGGGTCCTCAGTGGTCAGACCATGGAAATGAGGTAGCGCAGAGGGACTTATGTTTTTCATTTTCATGTCTCCATTGGTCTCTCGGATGGGAAAGGCTCCCTCTATTCTCTCGTCTTCTCTTCTACCGTTTCGGTTTTCAGCCATGGCTTCAGATGGAATGTTTCCTAACTCTTCTTCTGCTATAAGATCTTCGTATATCTCAGGAGGTTCACCTATAGGGTCTTCTGGCTCACTGTCACCAGAGAAAAGAGAAGGTTGACTCAGTGATGTGGTGGGGGTGTTGGGTAAGAATTTTCCGGTTTTATCTCTGTTCCTACGAGGCATGAAAGGGAAAGACTTTTTCTTGCTTTTCTTGTACCTTTTTCTTCTACCTGCAAAATGAGAATAGATTGAACTGCAACTAACTATCTTACTGAAAGGAAATGCGGAATTGAAATGAAAGCAGGAAAGGACTAATCTATTTTGCAGAATTGAAAGGCGGAATTGAAATGATAATCTATGCTTGCAGAATTGAAATTTTAATCTTATGCTTTCAAAACTGAAATTGCGGAATTGAAATGCTAATCTATGAAACCAGGAAATGTCTACTCTACTTTTGCAGAAATGAAATTGCAGAATGGAAATGAAATAAACTACTTAGCAGAAGGTTGTAGTGGAAAAATAAGAAAAGCAACAATCACCAATACTCTGACGCTTCCCCGGCAACGGTGCCAAAAAGATGGTGGGCTCCAGTATTGCAGCAATAATGCTGCAACTCTTGGGACTCCCTTCTTTACTTTTATTAACCCGGTTGTTCGTAACAAACTTGGAAGCGACCCTGTATGCACAAGTACTAGCTCTTGCCGCAACTATCACTTGGTCAGCTGGCACAAGTCTGATAGGGACTTTAGACAACTTCTATGAGTTCTCAGAAGAAGCTTTTAAGTGATGGATGAAAGCTAACTCAATGGAAACTAATCTACTTGCGAAAAGGAACTGAAAGCCAAAAAGAAATGCAAACCCTAGCAAACCCTAATTCTACCGGCTAGTCCTACTGATGCAAAAATGAGAATGCAAACTACTGAATGAGATGCCCTTGACTTAAAAAGGGAAAATCAATATGTCTAGACTACCTTTGTCTTAGGAAAGTATCTTTTTGTATTTTTTGATTAAGTGTCGATTTTCACATGTATATGCTTGAATTGTACTTCACTGTGCAGGAGTGGATCAAGGAAGAGGAATGCTTGGAAATGGTTGGAGAGGTTCAGAGGGGATCTAAGGAGTCCCTAACACTCTTCCCCAGAGTTTCACAAGGTTTGGCTATCAGGAAACCTCACTTGTGAGCTTCTACAGGAAGTCTGCAGGGGTTCTACAGGATGTTCCAGAATTTCTACAGGAAGTTTCAGAATTTCTACAGGATGTTTGGAAATCGGTTCTTAGGGGATGGATGAGTGAGAGAAGGTGCATGGATGGATCTGGAGGTAGGATAGGGGTCTAAAAATGGCCTAAGGACTGGTAGGTGGATCGGTGAAGAGATGTAGAAGGCTGACTTGGCTTGAAGAAGGCTAAGGCAATGATAGGTAAGGAGGTAGGGTTTCGTGAACAAAAAGGATAGATGGGGAACGAGAAATGTAGCTAGCAGACAGAACAGGTGACTCAAATGATACTTCGGGTAGATGAATGAATGAAGAAGATGCCCTGCATGGTGTACCTTGATCAAATCAACAAAGACCTACAAATGATCAAATCCTAAACTAGTCTAGTCTAACCATCAACAACATAAATGAGCAGCAACTTTATTTGGGAAGAAAACCTTGTACACCATCTATGTAAAGAAACATTTCAGATGTCCAAACCCATGACTAATCTCTGCTAATAAAACAAGCACACTAAAATATTGCATAAACAAGCAAACTAGTGTTTTTGTGAGGCAGCACTGTTTCCTCGATTCCAGCCCCAAATCCAATAAGGATGAGGTGAAACCAAGAGTGTGGTTGTCCCTTTTTCTTGGAGGTTTTGTTGTTATTATCCTACCGAAACACCTAAACCAAAGTCATTCATAAACAGTGATCTATTCCAGCAACATAACGAAATCTACTTAGCAGAAATATGTTCCTAAAGGAAAACAGTGATACGTAAAGGAAAAGTAACAATACAAAGAGGAGGTCCTAGGCTCTCAGGTTGGGCCCAACCCTGAGAGCTTTGGCTCCTATGAAAAACTCAGATTTGATAGGAAACCAAACTGCTTCTCATTATACAAAAATAATCATAACAGTCATGCCAAAAATGGCTACAAAGGAACAAAATAGAGCTGCAGCACTGAGGTGCAAAGTAAAAAATAGTTTCAAAATTCTTTTTACGAAGGCTGAGGCCACAACATTTATAGATCACGGGGGACCTAGCTGGCCACCTCAATTTGTGGAACTCGGCTATCAAACTGTGAGTTAAACAATCCCTTTCTAAATGCTGCTTGGTTGCCTTCTAGATTCGGTTTGGTGGTCTTTGGAGCTCGGAGTTGGAGGTGGAGATCCCGAGGAAGGGTCATTGAATGCCATAGGCACCCCCCTTCAAGTCCTCACCTCAGGCTTGGCTGCCTTATAGCTCATGATTGCTTTGAATTTGCTCCAATATATGTCAAAAAACCTGAAATAGACACGTGTTAACCACCTAGGACAAGTGACTTCCCTTATTCGTACCAAAGACATAAACATACTAAAAATAATGCATAAACTATATAAAATTATGGATTTGAACAAGGACTAAACAAGGAAAATTAGGCCAAATGAGCCCAAATTGTTACCAATTTTGGGGCTCATCACCATTCCATTTCCACATCTGCTGATGATCACATAGATGGCATGGTAAATTATGTATTGGGGACATTGAAACTTGATCTGTCATTTGTACTAGTTGACATGTGTCCCTCCCAGAGTGTAGTTCTCCCATCCAGTGAGGACCTCCTGGGAGCCATGTTATTGTATGGTCCATGAAACAGCATATGAGGATATTTCGTGGTCTTGTGTCAAACTCATTAAAAAATGAAACTAAGTGTCAGAGCATGGTTCCTGGACTTGTGTCAAGCTCCTTAAAAAATGAAACAAGGATTCTTGAGGATAATTCTTTTATTGTGTCAACCTCATTAAAAAATGAAATAACCCTCTTTTCCAAATCGAGTCTGATTAAGATCTCGTAAAATTCCAGTTGCACCTTTCCTAGATCTCAAAAGTGAACCTTCATTCCATCCACCTAGTTGAATGAAATGAAGCTTGGGGGGCATGTACCTCAAATTGATTCATTATGCTAAGGGCATGCAAACTTAACTCAAGCATATTTTGTCTTTGTTTCAAGCTTGTGTAAAAATGAAACCAAACTCAAGCATAGTTTTTCATTTCAAGCTTATGTAAACATGAAACTGAATTCAAGAAAAGTTCCCCATGGTTCAAGCTTGTGTAAAAATCAACCCATGCCCAATTTACCCCTCGCGATTGCCATTTTTATCAGTTAATTTTTGCTAAATGAGCCTTGGTTTTTTCTCCATTCCATCGCCACCATCTCTTTGGCTGGTCATTTTCTTTCACTTGGTTGTTTTGACCTTTCTTGAGGAACTACAACAATGAGTGGTTTTACTAGCCAGCCTCTTGACCTCTTAGTTTTTGAGCAGTTCCACCATAATCGGAACTAGTCGCTACCCTTTATGCCACTCATTCCTCTAGGATGAGTCACCTTTAAGCTCTTTTCTGACTCGTAAAAAATGAAATATTTTCGATTATTTTTCCCTTTTAGACTCATTAAAGTGAAAAAAAGTAGGGATTCATCTTTGAGCTCTTTTCTGACTCTGAAAATATGAAAATATTGTTGAGCTCTTTTCATTTTGAACTCGTTAAAGGCTACGAAATGTCATTTACCCAGTATATGTTTACCCCTTTTTCGGGTTGGGATAAACTATTTCCAAAAAAGGTACTCCTTGACTGACATGATTAAGAGGTTCTTTTGAGTATTTTTTTCTACCTTTCGAGCTCGAGAGACAACTTTACGAAAAGGGACCTTCTGGAGTTTTCTTTTTCATGTCTTTGTCAAAATCTATAAACATGAAAAGGATATCGATTTTTCCCTTTGTCAAACTCATTAAACTTTAATGACATCGAATTTGTCACCATGATGGACACGAGCTTCTCCTTCCTAAGGCTCGTTAATCTTACTAGGTCGGATCTATCCGAAGGATGGACTTACATTACAAGCATATGCTATCCCCTTCAAAGCTTATGATAAAAAAATAATTGGGGTCCCTGCCACAAATGGTGGGGGAAAATGGTAAATTTTTACCAGTTGTGTCAGGAGCTTGTCACTCTTGAACATGACACTTTTATGCTTCGTGTCGGGTTGGGATATCCCCACTTCATCATTGACCTTCTTGAGTTTGGGCCACCATTTTTTTCCTTTCGATCTGATCTCTGTTAATTCATCATGACATCCACTCCTATGGATCCAAAAGATGCCAAACTCCAGAATCATCTCGCCAATATGTTCAAGAGTTAATCCTTTTACAGTTTACACTCCTTCCTGATTATCTGTATCATCCATAATCATTACATCCCTTGTCTCATGTTGATGATGTGGCATACATCATGGCCCTCCTTCGATAAGGTCACCTCTTGTCAACTTCAGCTCATTATCACAGAAGTTGGCCGAGAGACTCCCTTCCAGTACCTTAGAGCTTGCATTCCCTAATGGCAAGTTCTTTGTACTTGACAAAAATTTCTCATTATTGGATTTCGATCAAGTGACTTCACGGGTGTTCGACTTCAATTCCTTATTCACACTCTGTGAATTGTGTTGCTGGTACCTTGAGAGCCATTGTCATTATTGGTCGTTTCTCTCGCGCTTGTTAACAGTTCACATCATTGACTGGTAATCAAGCAATTTTCTAGCATGTTCGACATCAAAACTTCTATTTGCATGCTAGAATTTGTACTTTGATCGGGTCATGTTGGAGCATAAGACCCTGGGCTCATATTACATAAGTCCAAGTTGCAGAGCAATGTGACATGATCATGCTTACATACATGTATCTTTCATATGGATGACTCTGACCATACCATGAGTCTGTTATATGTGATCCTTCTCATTATTGGATGCTTGCAACCATACATTGTGTTTGATATGATCCTTCTTACTGGATGGTTGCACCCATACCTTGGATCCATTTATACGATCTTCTTCTCGATGGTTACCTTCATACCACGATTCATGTATCAGATATTTCAATGATGTATATGTATCTACGCTTGCTTGTAGGTTTTCCGACAGTGGTCTCCAGTTCCATGCATCTTCTCGTAAAGCATTTCACCCCTTACTCTTGTTCGACCTTCATGATTTAGGGGGCATCTGTTACACATCATTTTGTCACTATCCCTATACTCCTTGTTCCTCGATCCTGGAGGACCTCTACAGTGACCCTCATGTGTTTTCTTGCCATGAATAACATGTCCCTACATCCCTCTTAATCTGCAGAACATTTCCCTCTTACATCATTTCCCAAGAATATTATTTCAAACTCAGTTTTCAAGACCCGCACTAGCACTTAGTTCCTTCCCTGCGCTGATTTGCAGAGTCTAACACTAGTCCTAGCACCAAACGACATCGGTAAGCCATTCATGACCCACATCAACCCTCTTTTGGAAAGTTTTTAAAAATGGAGTCGAAGCTTCGTGAATGGAAGTCTAGTAAATGGTTGAGCAAGATAGAGCTGAGATAGACTGTTTGGGCTCCTTTCCCCTATTAAAATGGAATAAGCCAAAAGGGATAAGGCCTCTCCCATCATAAGAGAATCCATTTCCCCTCTACCAAAGCTATATAAACTCCTCATTTTCCAACCTCAACTAGCTAATGAAAGGGCTAAAATAATCTACAAATCTTGATAGCCATCTTGAGAACCTTAGCCTTCTAGTTTGTGTGTGAAGGGAGAATAAGCTTGTAGTTTTATTTGGTTTGGAGCAAAGGGGAAGAGGCCTTGAAATTCTATTGTTTTGAGGGTGAATTATGAGATGCTTATAGTGGTGCTGGAACCCAGACACGTCGAAGGGAACCTGCAACATCAAGGCTTCAATTGTATTTCTCTTTGAAGTTTATTTTAATACAACTAATGGTTTATTTCCTATATCGTGTGTAATATTACATTTGATAGCTTAGAAATCCTTGACCTTTTAGGTAAATTGAATTTGATATTATGTTATCATGTTTAATGTTGTTTCTTGCATATTTGTTTCAGGTATTTGAACGAAAGGAAGTTGGAGCAAGGAAGTAAGATCATTATCAAGTCGATTAGCGTTATAAGAGGTAGGCCCTCTTATTTGATTATAATATAAGGAAATTTACATTAGATTGTCTTTTGTGTGGCTAGACCCTCTCCTCTGGGCTAGAGGGATTGTCTCTATTTGCAAAGAGAATCTTCCTAGTGCAAAAATTGGTGACCATACTGGGGATCCATCCCTCTCTTTGGATTGTTTTTCATTTCATGATTTGTGACAACTTTTCTTGTTTCACTCTTTCTCTTTGGTAATTTGTAATTGAATTCATCTGTTGATTTGATTCTTGAATTTAGAGTGACAGGTCTGGTTCTAGTTTGTGGAATTTTTTATTTTTTCTTTGAATCCCTCGATCAACGTTGTTTATTTTCTAATAGTCATGCCGACCAGCGTGAGTTCCCTTTGGACAGTCGTGCCACAGCCCCTTTTGACACTTGTTGCTAGTTAAATAGTCACATTGATACCTGTAGGTTAAGATCAAGGTTTCCCCCAAATCATTGCCAGTGTGTCTTGTCCTCATAGGTTCTCATTCTCGGCTTGTTTGCCTGTAATCTCCCTGGCTAGAATTATTTGTTAGCTTGATTTGTTTTCTTGATTGGTTTCAGATTTCCTTACTTGATTTTTTGAGTTTTTGGATGCTTTATGTCCCTAGGGTGTCTAGGTCATTGTCCATTCATTTGTTTGTCTTCTCATCAAGTCGAGTTGTTGGTTTGCTGCTTAGTGCATTTCATTTTTAGTCCTTGCACCTCTCTTTATTTGGTTTGAATTGAACAAGTAAAAAAAAAAGAGTTTTGTTTGCTCTTCTCTTATTGAACATCTCTTTTCCGAGCATAGATCACATTGCTCAGTTGGTTTCGGTTGATTCTTTGCATTTGATTTGAGAGGAGTTCTTCTTTTCCTGCTTTGCGTTTGATTGATGTTTAGGTGTTTCGAAATATTCACTGAAATTTTTATGTGAAAGATTCATTTTAACATTCCATTGAAGAAAACACATCATTCTAATTTAATTAATTAATATGTTGCATTGATTGGCATCATTGAAAGCTAGAATCGCATCATCATGAGCATGCGAAATCAAATGAACTTCTTTTATTGTTAAAAGGACTAGTTGAAGTGCATATGATAGGAAGAGTAGGAGGTGGAAAAGATTTTCATTATTTTGTTTTGAGAAGTGAAGTAGTGTAGAGTCATATTATTTTTGATTGCTTGTTTGTTACATTGATTATTTTCTCTTCTCTCAATTAGTGTAAGCATTCATCAAATTGAAAGGGTTTTGTCGCATATAGTTGCACATAAGAGTTTTTCAGGTGACATCGATAGGGCCTAAAAACTGAGACTTAATTTCAAGACAAACTTCTAAAATATATTCAACTAAGCTAAGGTTCATTTGAAACTAAACGCTCACATTTAGAGGTCTAGGCTAGAGATGTGTTCTGACGTCTTTAAACCTAGAAGCTCTCATTCGCTTTAGTATTAGACAATGCTAGTATGGACTTCTCCTCCCCATACCTTCGCATATATAAAGGGAGACCCCACTAAGTTTGCAATCCTTTATTTGTAGGAGGCTGGGTTTGCTACCTTCTAAACGTGATACACCGAAAACAACATTCAGGGAGATTGCCTGCCCATACTTCTCGGTTTGCCGAGAGGTATTCTGTAGTTTAGAGTTACCTGGTAATCCTTTTACCTAGATTATCCTGAGCAGACATTTTGGTCTTTTTTACTCTTTAAATTTAAAATGTCATCAATCACTTGTCCTTTCGAACTTGTTCAAACTAAAAGAGACTAGATTCATCTTTTCCTTTTTCTCGACTCTTAAAACATGAAAAGGTATCAGTCTGTTTCAGCATCTTAAAAAAATTAATTGTCCACGAAATATTTCTGGTTAAAGTTATATTCCTTAGTGGCTCTTTAAGGCTCAATTTAAATGGCAACATTTCCAGAGTCTACCAATCAAGGATTCCCCTCAGGTCGAAATCCTGGTCCTTTTCCTTCTTTCAAAAATGCTAGTGCTGCTTATATGGAAATGATGTCCCTCCCCAGGTTAACCATTGGTTTACCTATCTCGTTATTTTTGACCTTGGTGGTCCCGAGTGTCCCAACTCCTACCCAACCATTTCCTTCATTTGAACCATATCATGATGATTCTAAGGTTGACCTCTCACCTTCTTCCCCTATTTCTTCACCCTCCTCTTCTACTTCGCCTTGTGAAAGTTTGAAATCCAATAACTAGGAGGCTAAGAAGAAGAAGAATATGAAGAATAAGAAGTCAGATAAGAGAGAGGGCAACCATGCAACTATTGCTCCAAATGCACTTCCCATCAGCAAACCTTTCGATCCTTCACAGAAGGTAAAATTCCCTTGCATGTTATGTAAGGGTGACCATATCCTTCGAGATTGTCCTGGTATTCCTGGAGTCTTAGAAGTATGGTCTCAAGACCTAAATCGACCACCCCCATCGACTTCTGGAGATCATTTCAATGCTATGCCTTCAGCTAATGATGGTAAGAAGAAGGGTTATATTAGATTGACCTGTAGGTTATGTGAAGGGAAGAATCTTCTTCACCTTTGTCCTATTATGAATAAAGCTTCCAAAATTTTGGAAAACCTTACAGCTCCTCAAGTCCAACTCTCTGTTGGTTATCAGAGACTTTCTTCTGACCCTCTCCTAGTTGGTAAAGAGATTGATTTAGATTCATCTCTTACTCATCCTGCTCTTCCTGGGCATGACTCTCTTTTGTCTCTTCCTAACCAACTATTGGTCAGAAAGAGTATCGATTTGGATCCCCCTTCAATTGTTCACTATGTTCCCGAAGACAGTGGTGATCATATTACTCACATTCTTCTTATCTCCTTGGATTCTCATGAATCGAAGAGTGACCCTCCCATCTCGGTTGTTCAGGAGAGTCCTCCTCCTATTCCTATAGGGCATGGGGGGTATCATATGATACCCCCACCAAGTAGTTCTTTCATTTATTTTTATTGGAGTCAATTGACTAATTTCTGCCTCCCATCTTACGTGCCTTTCCAGATCACAGTGCAAGAATATAATATGGTAGTACATGACATTGTATTAGATGAAGGCACGGCCATTAGCATCATGTCTTCTACTACTTGGCAAGCCTTGGGATCCCCACAAATTGTGCCTGTCACCTAGAATCTGGTGGCTTTCAATGGAGGAATTGGTCAACCCTTAGGGATCCTTCCGAAGTTCCCTATTACTTTCGGAGGAAAGATTGTCTATATAGAAGTGATGGTAGTCCAAGGTCCCTTAAATTTCAATCTTCTCCTTAGATGTGACTATGTTTATGTCATGGGAGGTCTTATTTCTTCGCTCTTCCGTGTGGTTTGTTTTCCACACGAAGGGAGAATAGTGACCATTGATCAATTATCATTCGTCGATCACCAAATGGCTCCCATCATACCATCATCCCCTATTAGTTCTCGTTTGCAAGGAGTACCCTCCCTGCCATAGGTCAATTATGTGGCTACCCATTCCATTTCCACATCTGGTGATGATCACACAGATGGCATGGTACATTATGTATTGGGGGCATTGGAACCTGATCTGTCATTTGTAACAGTTGACATGTGTTCCTCCTAGAGCATAGTTCTCCCATCCAGTGAGGACCTCCTAGGAGCCATCTTCTTGTATGGTCCATGAAATAATCAATGAGGGTAGTTCCTAGTCTTGTGCCAACCTCATTAAAAAATGAAACAAAGTGTCAGAGCATGGTTCCTGGTCTTGTGTCAAGGTCCTTAAAAAATGAAACAAGAAGTCTTGAGGATAATTCTTTTACTGTGTCAACCTCGTTAAAAAATGAAACAACTCCCTTTTCCAAATTGAGTCTGATTAAGATTCGTAAAATCTCAGTCACACCTTTCCTAGATCTCGAAAGTGAACCTTCATTCCATCCACTTAGCTGAATGAAATGAAGCTTGGGGGGCATGTACCTCGAATTGATTCATTATGCTAGGGGCATGCAAACTTAACTCAAGCATGGTTTGTCTTTGTTTCAACCTTGTGTAAACATGAAACCGAATTCAAGCAAAGTTCCCCATGGTTCAAGCTTGTGTAAAAATGAACCCATGCCCAATTTACATCTTGTGATTGTCATTTTTATCAGCTAATTTTTGCTAGATGAGCCTTGTTTTTTTCTCCATTCCATCGCCACCATCTATTTGGCCGATAATGCGCTTTCACTTGGTTGTTTACCCTTTCTTGAGGAACTACAACGATAAGTGGTTTTACTAGCCAGCCTCTTGACCTCTTAGTTTTTTAGCAGTTCCACCATAACCGGAACCAGTCACTACCCTTTATAGCACTCGTTGCTCCAGGATGAGTCACCTTCAAGCTCTTTTTTGAATCATAAAAAATGAAAGATTGCCTATTATTTTTTCCTTTTAGACTCATTAAAGCATATAAAAGTAGGACGTCATCTTTGAGCTCTTTTCTGACTCTCAAAATATGAAAATATTGTCGAGCTCTTGTCATTTTGAACTCATTAAACGCTACGAAACGATGCTTACCCAGTATACGCTTACCTTTTCGGGTTGGGATAAACTATTTACAAAAAAGGTACTCCTTGGCTAACACAGTCAAGAGGTTCTTTTGAGTATTGTTTTCTACCTTTTCGGGTTCGAGACACAACTTTACCAAAAGGGACCTTTTAGAGTTTTCTTTTCTGTGTCTTTTTCAAAATCTCTACACATGAAAAAGATACCGATTTTTCCCTTTTTCGAACTCGTTAAAATTTAATGGCATCAGGTTCATCACCATGACGGACACCGGCTTCTCCTTCCTAGGGATCGTTAATCTTACTAAGTCAGATCTATCTGAAGGATGGAATTACATTAAAAGCATATGTTATCCCCTTCAAAGCTTGTGATAAAACATAATTGGGCTACCTACGAGAAATGGTGGGGGGAAATGGGAAATTTTTACCAGTTGTGTCAGCGACTTATCACTCTTGAACATGACACTTTTCTGCTTCATGTTGAGTTGGGATATCCCCACTTCATCATTGACCTTTCTGGTGTTTGGCCGCCATTTTTTTCCTTTCCATATAATCTCTTCCACGTCATCATGACCTCCGATCCTATGGATCCAAAAGCTGCCAAACTCCAGAATCGTGTCGCCGATATGTTCAAGAGTTAATCCTTCTACAGTTTACACTCCTTCTTGATTCTCTGTATCATCTATAATCATTGCATCCCTTGTCTCATTTCAATAATGTGGGATACATCATGGCCCTCCTTTAACAAGGTCACTTCCTGTCGACTTCAACTCATTATCCAGGAAGTTGGCCGAGAGACTCCCTTCCAGTACCTTATAGCTTGCATGCCCTAATGGCAAGTTCTTTGCACTCGAAAACAAGTTCTCATTATTGGCTTTCGATTGAATGACTTCATGGTGTTCAACTTTAGTTCATTATACACACTCTGTGAATTGTGTTGCTGGTACCTTGAGATCCATTGTCATTATTGGTGGTTTCTCTCGCGCTTATTAACAGTTCACATCATTGATTGGTAATCAAGCAATTTTCTAGCATGTTCGACATCAACACATCTATTTGCATGCTAGAATTTGTACTTTGATCGGGTCATGTTGGAGTGCAAGACCCTGGGCTCATATTACACAAGTCCATGTTGCAGAGCAATGTGACATGATCATTCTTACATACATGTCTCTTTCAGATGGATAGCTACGACCATACCATGAGTCTGTTATATGTGATCCTTCTCATTATTGGATGGCCGCGACCATACCTTGGGTTTGATATGATCCTTCCTACTGGATGGTTGCGCCCATACCTTGGATCCATTTACATGATCTTCTTCTCAATGGTTGTGTCCATACCACAATTCATGTATCAAATATTTCAGTGAAGTAAGGAAGTACATGAATGGAGTCTGAATTTGTCTATTATGTACTTGGGCAAAGGGAAGGCTCTTACATATGTGTGTTCAGAGACCTTGGTAAGTCTACAGATGAGTGCATGGGCCCCTGTAGCTATGTGCACAGGGTTGGAAAGAGTTGTATCTTGAAATCTGAAGCATAATAAAGACATATTTTGAAGTGATATTTGTGTATCTGTGTATTACTATTTATTTATAAAGTTGTTGTATTTATGAATTTTTGAATGCATTTAATCAGGAAGTACTTAATAGATTCATGAAGATGTAGATTTTCTTATTTGTTTGATGTTATGCATGTTTAGCGCAATCGGCAAAGGATAGAAAACCGTAAACTATTATTTACTTTAAGTTCTGGGTTTCAAGGGTTAGGGTTCATGAAGGTTAAGATAAAGCCCTAGATCTGCAGAAAACACATCACGTAGCCCTCTGGATGCAGAAACCTAGTCCTAGCATCCCCCAATACTACCTCGGGTGAGACTGCAACATGCGCTACGCGGGTTGTTGTCGAAAGGGTCGGTAGTGTAAGGTTTTGTTGGTTAGCGTAGCTAAATATGAACTTGTGTCCAAGCCCAATCAAGCCAACAAAGGTATAGACTTTGATGAAATATTTTCTCCTGTTGTTAAAATGACTTCAATCAAAACTATTTTAAGTCTAGTAGCAGCAGAAGGTTTGCATCTTGAGAAGTTAGATGTAAAGACAGCCTTTCTCCATAGGGATTTGGAGGAAGACATCTATATCCAACATCCATAAGGATATAGGTCAAAAGGAAGGAGAAACTAGTGTGAAGGTTAAAGTAGAGCTTGTATGGCTTAGAACAGGCTCCAAGGTAGTGGTATCTAAAATTTGATAGGTTTATGTTTGAACAAGGTTATCCTAGATGTCACTCTGATCATTTTGTTTATCTCAAAAGGAAAAATGGTGGCATCTATATTATATTATCATTATATGTAGATGGTGTGCTTGTTGTAGGGTCTAACATGCAGGAAATAAATGTGCTCAAAGGAAAATTAGAAAATTCATTTTCGAATAAGGATTTGGGTGTTGCAAAACAAATCCTTGGTATGAGAATAAATAGAGACATTAAAAATCACAAATTAACAATGTCTCAGAGTGAGTACATATAAAAGGTGTTGGAAAGATTTAATATGTAGAACGCAAAACCATTTACTACACATTTGGCTAACCATTTCAAACTAAGTAAGGAGGTGTCCCAAGACTCACGAAGAGATGGTTTATATGTCTAAAGTTCCATACGCATCAATAGTTGGAAGCTTAATGTATGCAACAGTCTGCACAAGACCTAATATTGCACATGTAGTTGGAGTTGTAAGCAGGTACATGAACAATCCAGTAAAATAACAGTGGAGGTTAGTGAAGTGGATTCTCAGGTATTTGAGAGGTGCCACATATCAAGAATTATGCTTTGATGGTTCAAACATTTCTCTACAGGGATATGTTGATGCAGATATGACAGGTGATAGAGATAAAAAGATGAGCACCACAGGGTAAGTGTTTACTGTAGGTGGAAAAGTTGTTAGTTGGGTTTCAAAACTGCAAAGTGTTGTTGCACTCTCAATGACAGAAGTAGAGTATGTTGCTACTACAGAGGGCTAGTAAAGAAACGATTTGGTTACAAAGGTTTCTAGATGAATTGGGTAAGAATCAGAAGTTGGGCATGTTATACAGTGACATCCAGAGTGCCATGCATCTTGAAAATGACTCATCATTTCATTCCAAGACTAAACATATACATCTTAAGTACCATTTCATACAGTCAGTGTTGGAAAATGGACAGTTGAAGCTGGAAAAGATACACACTAGCCAGAATCCTATAGATATTTTAACAAAAGTTGTAACAAGGGAGAAATTGAGATTCTGCTCAATTTCAATTAGTTTTCAAGCATGATTATGAAGATGAGAAACATCCAAGTCCAAAATGGAGTCATTTTCCAGCAAATGAAGCAACGAGGGAGTTGTTATAATCAGTCTCCAAGTGAGAGATTGTTGGGTGTGGAGCCCGATTATCTTCTTTATTCATAGGTATTGCTGCATTGGACCCCAGTTCATAATGGGGTGGCAATGCCGCCCGTTTTTCGCCGCCAAGGTGGTTTAGGGCCAAGGGATCAAAAGCTAAAAATACATGTAAAATTGGCTTGTAAAATATTGTAATTTCATAATCAATCTGGCCCATTTATTAGGCGAATGATTTGATAGTAGAAGTTATGTTTAATTTAGGGTTTTTTTTCCCTAGAAGGAAACCCCTCACTATATATGAAGGAATTGTATTGCGGTTGAATATATGGGTATCCTAAGCGAGAAAGAGGCAAGAGACTCTGTGAGAGCAAAGAGAGAACTACAGTGGATCATATGTAGGTTGTATCTCTTCATTTTGTTGGATAATATAAAAGGAAGGACTGGTTGTTTCTCTATGGACGTAACCCAAATTAGATGAACCACGTATATCTATGTCTCTCTCTTGTTTTATGAATTTCCTGTGTTTGTGTTTCTGCAATATTTTATGTGTTCCATTACTCTGTAATATATAATTTTCTAACACTTAGAAAAATCAACAACGGAAAAATCATAATCATGATCGGATGAACGAGTGAAAAGATCCCGATAACCATGATCCAAAATTTCAAGATCAAAAATAGAGGCATCCTCATGATCTGACAAATCATAAAGAGGGGAAGATGGAAAAAAAGAAATTTCACCCTCTAAATTTTCATAATGATAAGATCATAGATTGGGGAAATTTAAAAGAGAATATTTTTCCTCATTGCATTCGGATGAAAAAATTGACATTCCACGAGTTTTGAAAATGATTGGATATTATCATCAGAAACTAAATTTTCGCAAGATTTAACAGGAGTGGCAGAATTGCAGAAAATGTCAAGATAATGAGGGAGAGGTGTGGAAGGTGAAATATCAACCTTCATCGCATATTCTTTTTCAAATGTGGCCTCACACACATAGTCATTGTAAATGATATTGCAATTTTTATGTGGGGCACCAACTCCATCCAAAACTTGATCCTCATGAACATCCAGAGATTCAAACATTTGAAATGGGTGAGCACAACAACTCACAATTTTGAGGACCAAAGGAACCGAAGGATGGAGGATGAGGAGATAACACTTCATCGCAATCATCAGATTCGCAATCCAAAATTGCACTGGAATTTTGAATATGTGGGGTGGGAGAAGATGGTGGTTTTCCCACCTCAATATAAGGAACCGCATCTGTTTGATTAGAAAAAGATAAGGAGTCACTCAGAACAACAAATTCATCCATCGTAGATTTTGAAGCTCTAATACCACAGTATGTTGGGAGACTTTCAAAAGATTTATATTTGTGCAAATTCATCGAAATGTGAACAAGAAACTCAAATTTATCTTTCATTAAAGGTCAATCAACATCATCTTCAGAATATTCAAAGCAAAAATGAATGAAACAATCATGAAAATCATCAAGAAATTCATCAAGTTCTTTTCGCAATCGCATAATTTTCTTGAACACAGATTTATAATCATACCTATTAAAGGCGTGGTAAATTTCTATGGAAATATGTTCAAAATATTGTATGGAAGCAACGAGCAATGTATAACACCATTCTGTTACACACCCTTTGAACATAACAGTGAACAAGCTACAAGAAGCTTCCTCGCAATGAATATTGTGCTTCGTGCAGAATTCAAGGAAATGAATGGTGTGCTCAAAGAAGGTTGTTTCACCCTTGCCATCGAATTTGAGATTTGACAAGTCGTTAATGATTTCCACCGGCACTTTTAATTTGGAAGTTTTAGAAAAACATGTTGGGGCTAAGATATGGGAGAAAGCCATTAATGAGTGTTGAAAGTTGAAACAGACTTCATGGGCTCAACTTTTCACCTAGCCCTCCTTCTAGCGCTAGAAATGTTGACGGTGTTGGACCCACCAACATTCAGGGGATCTCCCCAATATGAAGTCCCAACTATACCTCACACCATTTGGAGTAGGAGTCCCAATAATGGGGTGTTAATGATATGCCTTGGTTGTGAATATGCATAGAGTGATGCATGGTGTCTTTGGTGATAACAAGTGTCTGACCCTTTGGAAGGTCAAGTGTGATGCATGAAGGTTCCAACACACTAAGGGAAAAGGAATTGAGCCCCTTAGAAGTCTGTAATAGTACGTACAATGAAAGGAACACATTAGCATAATTACATCATAAGATAATATGTGAAATAGTCCACAAGTTAATAGTGACAAATTAATACAACAACACGCATTCAACAAGAATCATGCAAACTCAAACGAAATAGTCCATAAGAATAAGCGTAGGTTAAATAACATATATTGAAAATATAAAAAGAATGTTCGTACTATATTCACAACATATGCATGAAATTGCGTCGGCTTGCGATTTTATTAAAAGTGAAATTTCTAATCATACATATGTTGGGCCTCAAACCTGCACTCATTTACCCATCCTCCCAACAGCCTTTTCCTACTCATTTCCTTCTTTTGTCATCATTTCCTTCATCAACTTGTTCAATTCATTGCATTATAGGACTTTTTAACATGATTTGCTAATTGTGCTAATGGTTGACTGTTGGTTTAGATTTTTGGTTCAAAGTGATGCAATTCCGCAGCTGTTACAGGTTTCCGCAGCCGATCTCTGATTCCACAGCCGATCCCAAATTCCGCAGCCATTTTCTTGTTTGATATGATCCAGGTGTCTTCCAGAGAAAAGAGCCACATGGGCAAGTTTGTATGACTGTGTACATGGTACGTGTGCTATTAGCTCAGCCAAACTGGCCGTCTACACCCCTGGTCAACGTGGAGGTAGCTCTGGTCAAACGGCAAGGTTGCAAACGGTGGCACGGCTCTGCGTGTTTAGCTGGAGCACGTAAGTCACAGCTGGCCTCTTCTTTAGCCACGAAGACTGCAGGGTACAAGAATCCAACACCAGATTTATTAAACCATGATGATCGTTCCCTAGATCCGTGCACGGTGCTGCTGAACGTGTCTTTTTCCTAGCTGTTAGTTAGCTTAGTTTACGCACAGGATAGTTGATGTTCTTGCTATAAATAAAGTGTTTCTACACGCTGAATAGTTAGTCTGGGATAGTTAATATTTTTCTGCTATAAACTTTGTTTTGAAGACCTTTTTATAAAGAGTTTTACGCTTCCCACTATGTTCTATTATGAGTTGATTTAATTTCAAGAAGACAGTTCTGTTTCTATCTGCGTAGCTGATCTTTTAATTGGTTGAAGTGGATGGAGGGCCCCTGTCTGCTACAACCATTGTACAGTAGCCTTTGAATTTACTTTCCTGCATTTCTTTTTCTTCAATTGATCATGTATATTAATGTACAGTTTTGAATTACGCTGCTTTACATTTCTGTAATCTTCATGACTGATCAGTGTGTTTTTACAGCTTTGATTAGGAGCCCAAGACAGTGTGCTTTTACTTCTTTT
>APFE030906872.1:0-10772 GCA_000404065.3 Pinus taeda | reverse complement strand
GAATATACAATTTAAAATACATTGAATTTAACCACGATGTAAGAAGAGGATGTAAAGTAAGTTATAATATATAAATAAAAAACATATTTCTAAATGAAAAACATATTTGTAAAATATAAAAATATAATTGAAATTCATTTAGACAAATTCAATAATCTAAAAATTTAAATGTACCATACATTATAAGACATAAGTAAAAAGCATTTTTCTAAATTAAAAATATATTTGTAAAATATAAAAATATAATTGGAGGGCCCATCCAAAACTGATTATGAGAGGCATAGGTTAAGTCAACTATATTTTTAATTGAGACAGAAAACTCATAGATATAAATGTAAAAGTAGGAAACCAATTTAAATAAAACCACAAACTTTCATAGAGATAAACTAAATCAATGAATAAATGTATTAATCTGAAATGAGTGAGATACAAATTGGATCAATAAAATTACTATAATAAATTCAGCGCAGCTAAAAAAAATCACTAAAAACCACTCTCATGAAACTAAATCATTACAATGTTAAATATATTAACATAACGAAAACTGAAATGAAAGGATTAGGTTTCCATAGAGAGCAGAGCTTGGAGGATGGATACAAACTACATCTATGATTGAGTAAAGGCAGGTGGCTTTGAGATATTTAACATAAAATATTGAAAATAGTAATTGAAAATACCCTATACCTTATTCTTGTTGTGGTTTGACATTCTAATTATTAGAAGGCTAGAAAAAAATAATTATTAAATAAAATCGAATTATTCTTCCATGTATTTATGGAATTCTCCAATTTCTATATTTTCTTCTCCTAGTCTAGCTGCAAGAACCGTGTTTACCATTTTATTAATTTATAAATATTGTAAATTACTTCTATTTGAAAAACAATTAAAAAATTAAGGAACAGTATAATCTATAGAATCAAAATCCTAAGACACCCTTCAATAAACATGAAAAAAAAGTCAGAATGCCAAAAGATTTGATTTATACTTAAATTTTAGATGTCGGGAATTAGTCATTATTGTTACTGAGATTGACTCATAATTTCTTCCTACCTAGTTATATATAACACCTCTTTGCAAATCACTGGCTATTATTTTCTAAATAGTTAGGAATACCTTATTGAAATTGGGGAGTATAAAATTCCACAATTGATCCTTAGAATCTTACGAAATAGAAACTCAGGAATATTAGCGGAAATTACAAGATTGGGGTTTGTTTTGAGAGTAAAGCTCAGAGAAAATAGAACTGTAATTGTAATTGCTCTGTTTCACACGATGCAACATAAAACATTGGAACCGATCCCCTGAATACTTTGGAGAGGAATATTTGCTCAGACGAAATAGAACTGTAATTGTAACTGAATCCCATCGAGATATGTATTGCTCTGCTTCATAAGATGAAGCATAAAACAATGAAACAGATCTAGCGAATAATTTTGATTCAATGAGAACACATTTTACGCATAAAACAATGAAACAGATCTAGCGAATAATTTTGATTCAATGAGAATACATTTTACACGGAAACCAGAAGGAAAATGGAATAATAAAACTGACATGAATGGACTGGGTTTTGCTTTGAGAGCAGCTCAGAGGAAATATAGTTGTAATGGAGGTTTCTCTAATTCAACAATTTTAATTCAAAAAACATAAAATTAGTATCGTTCATGATGAACGAAACCTACCAGTAGTTGGGCTAAACCTACCAGTAGTTGGGTTAAATAAAACTATATAGAAAGAACAGAGCAAGGTTAAAGATCGAAAACTACATAGAAATAACCAGTAGTTGGGCTAAACCTACCAGTAGTTGGGTTAAATAAAACTACATAGAAAGAACAGAACAAGGTTAAAGATCGAAAACTACATAGAAATAACCAGAGCCAGAATTAATGCCAACCGAGAACAGAGAATAAAACGAAAGATTAAAAGGAATTGATGGGATTGCGAGCGGACTAAGAAGAGAGAAAAAGGATTGAAGTACAGACTTAAGCGATTAATGAGATCCAGAGAGAATTTGAAGGCCACGAAAAAGGAATTTTCTTCGAACATTTTTACAGGTGCCAAAAATATTTCAACACAAATATGCTAGGAAGGACACGAAAAAGGAATTCTCTTCGAACATTTTACAGGTACCATGGCAAATAAAAAAATTCGAAATTAAAATTAATTTAATCAAATCTCTAAAAAAAAATCAGAACATCAAAAGGCACTCTTTCAAGCAATTTCATCCCTACTAATGTCAAATAATTCAAGAAACATAACAAAATTTAACTTAATTTAACCACACATTTACAAACTCTTAGAAAACAAAAACCCACAGTCTAATCATATCTCATTTGTCAAGCAATTTCATCAGTACTAATGTCAAATATTTGAAGAAACATATTAAACTTAAACTTAATTTAACCACACATTCTCAAAACCTCATAAAACAACAACTCACAGTTTAATCATACTTCAAGAGTAAAAGCATTTCACCATGTAATTTTCGCTATCATATAAGATTAAGCATTTGACCATGTCATTTAATTTCATGAAAAAGAGTAATGGAAAGTGAAGCAGATATGGCTGCAATGGGAAGTACATAAAGCTGCATCAGTTGTAGAATAAGCACCGGGAAAATGCGAGAATGCCTTATTTGTTTGGAATGGAATCCTTGTCCATAAATGAGAAAAGCGAGAAAGCAGAGGTAACAATGCCTTATTTGGAATTGAATCATTGTGTTTAAAAAAATGTATGTAATCTATATCAACATAATTTTTTGTTACAATGGCCAATAAAAATGATTACGCTTTCCAACCATGCCATGTGATACCATTTTTACAAATATTTTAAAATATAAATTAAGTTAATCGATTTATACAGAATTCGAAAAACTTAAAAATAGCACTCCAACCATTAAATTAACTTTGAAAAATAAAAATTAAGAATTAAAAAAAGCAGTACTCAATTAATTTCATTAATACATCGAAATTTAGAATTATTTTAATTGAATACGCACACAACTTTGAAAAATTGAAAACCAATGCATTAAAAAAATTTAATAACTCCCAATTTTATCAAAGAACCACACCCAAAAACCAATGCAGTCTCATCCGATCTCAATTATCAGTAATCGCCAGTTTAATTGGATTTTCCCCCAAAACCATGATAGCAGTTTAATTAATTTTTCACCCAAAACCATGATAGCGTGTTATGGTAATCGAAAATACCTTAAATTTTAATTCGCAAACCGTACCACCTGTGCACCATCTCCTAATCTCCCTCCCACAACACCTGTACTGCATCACTGCGATATTGCTAGTGAGAAATTTATTTAAAGAAAACTAAGACATTACAATTCTTAGCTACAGTGTTGTGTTTGATCCCTAATTCCAGCGAAAACATCACACAACTTTGACAATGGACTGTTGTTCAATAGCTAGCTTTAGTTTTCGAAGGAATCGGTGGGTGTTTTAAGAGATCTCACATTGAAGAAAGCATCCATATCAAAGATAGGGATGGTTGAATGTGTTTACCCCTTGTTCCAGACAATTGACATTTCACAAAATATTGCGTTGCCATAAACATTAGCAAGAAAGAAACTACCAGGAATTGGACACTTTCAAGTCTCATAAACCTTAAATTCCTCAACTTAAATGGATGCTTTGCGCTAAGAAAAAGCTCAGTCTACAAGGTCTGATACCTTTGTAAGTAGTTGAAGCAGAACAATCGAATTTTCTGGGAAGATATTAGCAAACTTTTGGTGATTATTTTTGTACATTATACCACCAAATATTAATTCTCTCACATATATATTCTCTAAATTAAGAACACAATCCCTCTAATTGACGTATTAATTTCATCATCTCTATTTTTCTGCTCAACGTTCATAATATCTCATTCTCAACCTATAAATTCAATATTAAAAGCATTTCACTATGCCTAAGTGCTATCATTATCATTGCCAGCAATCAGTTATGGTCGGTGGAATACATGAACTCAGATAGAGCTGCGTAGGCATAGGCAGCTAGAGTTACAGTTGACTTAGTTTTACTGGAGCCCCCTAGAGGAGGCACCAGAGGCATTGGCGCCAGAGGAAGCACTAGAGTAGGCGGCACTGGAGTAGGCGGCAGAAGGTAGAGGCAACAACTCTTTATACAAAATTGAATCCCTAGACAAAGATCATTGAAACAAATATTGTGTAGAATAATTTCATCAATACATTCACATAAATCTACTGCAAATGCCTATTAACGAGTACTCTGTCAAAGATTTTCTGATGTCATTTAAATTATTAAAATTAAAATTGATTTACTGGGATTTCACAAGGACTATCGAACGGCCGGGGATTCTACTTAGTTTATGTGGAGCCAACAGCATAAGTCGAGGCATAAGAGGACAAAGCCACAGAAGGTACACACAAAAATCCTTTATCCAGAATTGAATCATTGCACAAAACGTGAATAATTTCATCAAACATATCACCATAAATCTGCGACAAAGGCCATCAAAACTGAATTCTCTTCTAACATTTTACAGGTACCGTGGCTAATAATATCAAAATATAAAATAATTTAAACGAATCTTTCTTTTTCTTTTTCTTTTTTTTTCAAAAGGTGGAAAAACCTATCAAACTCAGGTGTCAACCCAACAGTGAGGACTGCCATCTCTGGCTGCTATCCGCAAATGTCGGTTTGACTCATCACTGTTATCAAGGAAAACCAGGCCACCTGAAATAACCCGCTGGTGGTCCGTAAGGGAGCAGGGTTTCACTCCTGCCAGATGCCTCTGGGTCTTGGGCCGTTAACCTGTTTCCTTACGTCCGAGGAAGACGAGCTCTTAGCCAAACAGAAGCAGTTTTACGGCATACTCCAGGCCGTAATTTAAACGAATCTTAACAAAGCATGAGGAAATTAGAAAGCGTCAATTTCGTGAGGAATAATGTCAAAAAATTCAAAAAATTTCTTAAAATTAAAAGTATTAAACACAAATTCAGACAACCTAGAAAATTAAGAACGGATAATCTAAGAAATTTCAAGAATAATCTAAGAAATTTCAAGAGCCTCTAATTTTAACACGAGATTTGAGAAGACCAAAAATAATCTCCACTGTCGCAATCGAAAATACCTGGAATTCGCACAAACATTGCTATAGCTTTGGCAAACTGTGCCACTTCTTTCGCACCATCTCTTAATCATTCAGCTGATTAAGAGAAAATAAGAATTATAATATTCTTACCTATTGTGTTTAGCCCTAATTCACTGAAGAATTTGAAAAGATCGCACAATAAACCAAAGCAAACCACATTTTAAAGTTCCATAAACAGATTTAACATGGCAATAGAGAACACTACAAACAAATTAAAAAAAGACAAAAACCGGCCAAATCAAATAAAAATATATACACGATAACTGAATCAAATCGCCCAGCAATAAACCCATAGAAAACGAAAACAACAAAGCCAGAATCGCAAAGCAATAAACTAAAAATAGAGAAAACAAAAATAACAGGTGAGCAAGAATTTGCCGATCCCCTGATGCGTGAAACAAACACAAGACCACAAATCTTCAAGAAAACAATGGCTTAAACATTTACTACATCGAGAACGATGGTAAAAGGTGCGGCCATTATTTATTTTAGTATGAAAAGCATTCAAACGGCAACGTAATGGAGGATCCAAAGCTTTTCTTTTAAAAGGTGCGGCCATTATTTATTTTGGCCATTATTTATTTTAGTATGAAAAGCATTCAAACGGCAACGTAATGGAGGATCCAAAGTTTTTCTTTAATTTTGCTCCATTAAAGGGTAATGGAGGTTTTAATTTTGATCGCTGAAACTTTCATACAACTTTTTTAAAAACTTTAAGTAGTTCATGCAAATTTTTTTATATTTTTTGTACTAACCTTTATCTAATATAAAATTTTAATAGAAATTTTTTATTGTTTTAATATCTTTTTTCAATAATATCTCTAAATCTCTATATAAGAGAAATGAGCATCAAACAATTATTATTTTGTTATATAAGTAAATATATCATGATTGCAGACCGTTCAATTATAAAGACTATGTTTGCTTATAGAAGTCATGGAGGGTTGTTAATTATATATAGAAAGAAATGAATTCAACAATGGAATCTTTAAGTTACCAAGAGGAGGGCTTTTTGTCACCAAGAAGAGGGCTTTTTGTCAACAATGATTATTGGACTATGCACTTCTTTAACCTTTTTATTGATAACATTTTTCGGTGATTTAATACGTTGTAGAGATGAATTTTAATGATTTAAATTTTCAACTACTTTAACTCGCATGACTATTTGAGCTACTTTAACTCGTTGAAATCACATTTTTATAATATATAGTGATATTTACAAGTCATTCAATAACTAAATATTTATTAAACTCTTTTAGTTAGGTTAGTTATATATCTATTAAATACATTTATTACTAAATTTGTTATGCAAAGAATGTTATAATGGTAGGTAATCTAAACTTTGTAAGAGAAGGATTTAGCACCTACTACAAACCAAAATTAACTATCGTGATTTATTATCATTTTTTTAAGAGAGAAAAAGATTTTGGTCTATTGAATGCAAAGGCAACGAAGATATTCTTATCGTGGAGTGGTTTAAGGTTGAGTGAACTCAAAATAGCCAAAAAAGCTGAACATAATTTTTAGGAATGAAGTTATTTTTTTTTTTATTAAGGGTTGCGGGTTGGTGTGGGTGTAGACTTCAGTGGCATGGTTAATTTGATCACCATTTAGTGCTCTAGAAGATTGGAACACATAGTAGGAAACCATTTAAATTCAATCTAACTACTAAATGACTCTATAGATATCATAAAATATAATTGGCCTACTAGAAACTTCTTGCAAAAGGGTGACCTATTAAAATTTGCAAGAAAGTGACCTGTTAAAATTCCCTCACGAGAAAGCCAAAAAAATGAAAATAATCATAAAATCTAATTGGTCTTGTATGTTAGTATTTATTCATTCCACCAACAATCTAGAAAGGACAAAATAATGCTTTTTGATTTAGACACATCAAAATAAAATAATGCTTTTTGATTTAGACACATCAAAATAACACTCGGTATGAACAAGAATTAACAGATAATTTGGAATCTTTGTTTAGTCAAGTTGTAGTTGGTTTCAATGATAAATTTTTTGAGTAATAACGAAAATAATCATATACTTAAAGTAGAGCCTTGTGGGTTCCTAAAGAAGATGAAAACACTAAGTATTTTCATCATTTTGTAAATCATAGAAAGTTCATGTTAACACAACTTGGAAAATGTTAAGATATCACGATGTAGAAGTTACAGTATTTGTTGATTTGGGTTTTTTGAACTAAAACATATACATAGAGAGGATAATAAGGTTTCTATTATTGAGGTTATCAAAATGGTTTCTTATTTATTAGGTTTATGGAGCACAAGGAAACTAGAATCTTTCAAAATAACTATAAAAATATGAGCTTCGAGGTGATGAAGACGTCTCAATTATGAGTGTAACAACACTTTTTCATGACAATTTGTGTATTTTTGCATTACTATGTGAACTATGGATGTATACAAAATCTATGTGGAAATAAAGTGATGACCGACTGAAGCGAGGAGCATACATATCCAAAGCTCTTAGAGGGAAGGCATGTCATACACTATTGCATGCCTGTTGAGGGCCTCTTGCACGCTGGTTGGTTCTCCTATATCATGCCATGGGTAAGCCCATACCAACATCTCTTAATTGTCATGACTACCCACCTAACCATAAAATGCCTTGCACTGACAACACAGAAGTAGGACTTGGCAGCGTGAGTGGAGGACGGTCTCCCATACTGTCCCATTTTCTTGTGGAATTTGGCAAAGAAAGAAAGGAGTTTGTGAACCAAAAATGTCCGAGGTGAAAAAGGAGAGAGTGTTATGGTAGTTTCGTGGAGGGGGAGACCGATCAAAGTGTGCAAAAGGGACACAAAACAATTGGCTCGGAAGCTTACTACGCAGAGAACACACAAAGCACCAAAAATCTATGAAACGAGGAATTTTTGGCTGAAGACACAAGAGATGAACTCTATTTTTAAGCTACCAGTGTGAAGGTAATATGAGCGAAGATGGGTTCAGGTTTAACACCGGAGATGATTCTTTAGTTTGTACTTCCCCTACCTAAGGAGGACCTCACCTATTTGCTGCAAATTCCCAGAAAGTTATGCATCGACCTGATATCCCTCATCTCAAATTCTAATGCTATATCTGAAATACAACCTGCAATCAATCTCTCTACACCTATTCGAATTAGATCATCCACATACAACAATAAAATATGCAGCTTAGACCCAATCTAGAAGAAGTATAGGGTGGGATCCACCTCACTCTGGGTGAAGCCTATGTTTTGCATATTGCTATGGCTCCTAGAATACCATGCCTTGGGTACCTGTTTGATTCCACATAGTGATTTATTAAAGCTACATACATAAGTATCTCTATCATGGACTCCAAACCCCTATGGTTGTCCGATATGGACTTCTTCCTCAATGATGACATTGAGGAAGGTGATCTTCACATCCATCTGGTAGGTGGTCCACCTTGTCTCAAAAGATATTGAAAGAACTTCTTCAATAAAGGAATATCTAGCTACAGGAGAAAAAGTCTCCTCAATGTCTACTCCCTCATTATGAGAGAACCCATGAGTTGCAAGAAACATCTACAATATTCTTTACCAACATCCCTCTCTGCTCCAAATACAACAAGCTAAAGCAAACACTCCTTATTCGATTATTTATTTATATTCGAATCTACATACATGTGCTTCTACTATGTTCCATGTCAATCCTTGTGATGTTTTTCTAGGTTTCATTTACCATGGTTCACATACACATGAACCATCACTTGATGTAAGCAATGAGTTCATTAGGTTTAACACTAAGGGATGATTGCTTTAGTGGGAGGAAAGGATGTTTGTTATAATCACAATGACAACCTTGAATTGTATGGTTTGAATCTTTGATGCTATGCTCAAGTAAGTGCCAACGTGCGATATCTAAACATTCCTTTGTCTAACTGTAATAGCTCCAAATCCATTAATTTGTAACTAATCATTCCCAGTGAATTATTTCCATCTTGGTGCTAAAATATATGATCATTTGATTTAGGAGACTTGCGGGTGTAATTTCTTTGATAGTGAATTCTCCCCTAGTGTGTCAATGTAAATTATCCTTTCCCATAACTCTCATTTCTTGTTCTTTCTTTAATGGTTGAGTGGAATTCATTAAAGCCACTAATGCTACTATGAAATCAAAGATTCCTGGGAGCTCCTATTCAATTGGAGAGGTATCCTCAAGGTTTAACATGAATTCATTCGTGGATGCTACTCAAGCATTCCACCTGCTGTAGTGATGATATTTTCGTGCCTGCACCTATGGGTGGTTTAAGACTTTAGATCTTATCAAATTAATAACTTTGAGGAAACTACATTAATTGTTGATGTCAAGGGGCATAACTAATCTTCTACATAGTCATGATGAGCTAGACGACGCTGTCGCAAATTTGCATTCATCCACTTCGCTAAATTTCTTGCACATTCAAATCACCTCACATAAAGTGTCCCTATTTGGTCTCATATTACCCCCATAATGTTCTCTAGTTCCTCCAACTACTATGCATCATTGATATGCAAACCATATCAATCATACACAAGAGCTATTGGTATTTTCGCTTGATATCATCAATTATCCAACTAAGGATATCTTCTATCATCCTTCAACACCATTATATAATTGATCACTCAACAGACTTACATTAGTATTTAGAGAATATTTAGAGAGGGCTTGGAAATTATAAAGCATCGAAACAATCTCAATAGGGATACTAGACTTGAAGTCAACACAAATTCGCTCTCCTTATTACGCTACCCATACTATCTAATATTCCGCTTAATTCTCCTCCCTTGCCTTCCCCTTCTGCCCCCCTTTCCTTTCCCTTGTTTCTCTTTCGTTGTTGGCCCCACCTTCCCTTTTTCCCCTCTGCCCCCCTTTTCCTTTCCCTTGTTTCTCTTCCGTTGATGGCCCCACCTTCCCTTTTTCCCTTGTCACTCGTCCTTTATCTAGTTTATTTTTATTTCTTTATCTTAGTATTTCCTTAAGTAAGGCATCATATTTTTATTAATCCTTCCCTCTCTGCATTATATCGCATTTTTATCTTTCTTTACCTATATCATTTTTCTTACTACACTATCTTATTCATCTCTATTTCATCTCCACTATATCTCTATTTTCTTATGGAATTCTTTCTCTATATTCTAAAAAAATTACTATTAATTAATTAATTTATCCATAAATATTTTATATAAGGTTAAAGGTTACTTAATTATTTAAGTTAGAATATTTCACCACATATTAACCAATTATATCAGATCATACAATCACTATTATAGTAAATCCTAAACCCTCAATCAAACTAAAATTTTTATAATTTCAAAATCCTTCTTTGAATTATATTATCCCATATTGAATTACCTTTATTTTTAGGGGTTTTCCCTTTTTCTTTGGATCTTTCTTCTACATTTTTTCTTTAGGGTTTTCTCATAAGGTTTTCTATATTCTCTGCTTCCATTATCCAACCATCCATTGATTTTCTCTTCTCTCTCACCCTTACTTCTATATAACCCTTCTCTCTCACCATTACTTCTTTATAACCCTTAGATCTATGATATTATTCTTTAGACACATATGTCCCGATGAGGGGATATGCCATTGAATAAAAGCATCCACAATAAAAATAAAATGGATAACCTGTATTTAT
>APFE030906868.1:476-21351 GCA_000404065.3 Pinus taeda | reverse complement strand
TCATCCTCCTCCTCCTCCACCTCCACCTATACCTCTACCACCTCCTACTCGATCACCACCTCCACCTCCATCCCCTCATCCACCTCCTTCCTCCTCCTACACCTCCAACTCCTTCACCTCCTTCACCTCCAACTCCTCTTTTGCTTCCTCCTCCTCCTCCTTAATCTCCATGTCCACCTCCTCCTCAACCACCTCCTCCTCCTCCTCCTCCTTCTACTCCTTCTCCACCTCCACATCCTCCACCACCTCAAACTTTGCTTGCTCTTACTCCTCCTTCTCCACCACCACATTTTCCTCTACCTCCTCCTCCTCCTCCTCCACCTCCACCTTCAAATCCTCCACCACCTCCACCTCCACCTCCTCCTCCTCCACCTCCTCCACCTCTAGCTCCATCTCAACCAACATCACCACCTCCTCCTCCTCCTCCTTGACCACCTCCTCCTCCATCGCGACTAACATCACTACATCCTCCTCCTCCTCCTCCTTGACCACCTCCTCCTCCAACTCCACCTCCTCCTTGACCACAACTTCCACCTCCACCTCCAACACCACGTCCACCTTTGCATCGTCCTCCTTTTCCTACTCCATGTCCACCTCGACCACTTCTACCTCCTCCTCCTCCTCCTCCACCTCCTTCTCCTCCACATACTCTTAAGTGCTTAGACTTTAGGGTTTAATTTTTTATTAAAATAATTTAGTAAAGTGTTATAAAACCTAAACCCTCAACCCCAAACATTACACCTGAAACCCTAAAACCTAAACCCTATATATTTTATAACATTTTAAAAAGCATTTTATAAATTTTATTTTAGTTTATTAAATTAATTTACTAAAGTGTTATAAACCCTAAACCTTAAACCCCCAAACCCTAGAAACCTAAACCTAATCATTTTATAAAATTTTAAAAAGAATTTTAAACTTTTATTTAAGTGTTTATTGAAAGAATTTACTAAAGTGTTATAAATCTTAAACCCTAAACCCTAAACCATAAACCCTAAAATATAAATGTTAATTTTTTTTAATATTTTAAATTTTTTTTGTAACTTTAGTGTTATAAATCATAGACCATAAACCCTAAACCCTAAAACCTCAACCATAAACGTGAAACCCTAAATCCCAAACTGTAAACCCCAAATGGTAAACCCTAAACACTAGGAATTTTATAACATTTTATAGAGCATTTTGTAAATTTTATTTAAGTGTTTATTAAATTATTTTAATAAAGTGTTATAAAACCTAAACCCTAAACCCCAAACCCCAAACCCTAAAATCATTTACTAAGGTCTTATAAACTCTAAACCCTAAACCCTAAATCTTGAAAGTGTTTACTAAGGTTTTATAAACTCTAAACCCTAAACTCCAAAACGTTAACTTTAAACCCTAAGCCCTAAACACCAAACCCTAAAACCTAAGGATTTTATAACATTCTAAAAATTTTTTTGTATCTTTTATTTATATGTTTACTAAATCATTTACTAAAGTGCTATAAACTGTAAATCGGTAATCCCTAAGCCCTTAACCTTAAACACCAATCCCTAAACCCTAAACATTGTTTTTTAACTTTTTAAGTGTTTATTAAAGTAATTTATTAAATCATTATAAACCATAAACCCTAATCCCTAATATCCACACTCCCAAGCTAAATCCTAAACCCTAAACCCTAATCATTCAATAACATTTTAAAAATTTTATGTAACCTCTTTTTAGTGTTTATTAAAAGCAGTTAATAATGTTTTATAAACCCTAAACCCTAATCTCCACACCCAAAACCCTAAACCATAAACCCTAAACAATAAACCCTAAACCCTATAAACTAGACCCTAAACCCCAAGCATTTTATAACATTTTTAAAAGTGTTTTGAAACTTTTATTTAAGTGTTTATTAAAAGATTTACTAAATTGTTATAAACCTTAAACTATACACCCTAAAGTGTTTATTAAAATAATTTACTTAAGTGTTATAAACCCTAAACCATATCACAAAAGCCTAAATCCTAAACACAAAAATATAAACCCTAAACCTAAAACCTAAATCCTAAACCCTAAACCTCAAACCCCAAACCCTAAAACCTAAACCATAAACCTTAAACCTTACAATTTTATAACATTTTAAAAATTTTTTTGTAACTTGTATTTAAGTTTTTATTAAAATCATTTGGCAAAATGTTGTAGACACTAAACATTGAACCCTAAATCTAAATCCAAAACCCCAAACCTTAAACCCTAAACCCTAAACCCTAAATCTCAAACCCTACACCCTAATCATTTTATAGCATTTTGAAAAGTATTTTGAAACATTAATTTAAGTGTTTATTAAAAGAATTTACTAAAGTCTTATAAACCCCAAAACCTTAGCTCTAAACCCCAAACGCTAAACCATAAATCTTAGACCTTAAACCCTAATCCTTAAACCATAAACCCCAAACCGTTAACAACCCTAAACCTCATACCTGTTAACATCAAACCCTAAACCTTAAACCCTAAACTCTAAACCTGAAACACTAAACTCTAAATTCTAAACCCTAAATCCTACACTCTAAACACCAAACCCCAAACCCTAAACCCTAAACCCTAAATGCCAAGCATTTTCCAACAACTTAAAAAAAATTCTAAATTTTATTTAAGTGTTTATAAAGATAATTTGCTAAAGTCTTATAAAGCCTAGACTCTTAACCTTAAACATTAAGCAATTTATAACATTTTAAAAAGTGTTTTTTAACTTTTATTTAAGTGTTTATTACAAGAATTTACTAAAGTTTTATAAACCTTAAACCCTAAGCATTTTAGAGCATTCTAAAAAGCGTTTTGTAACTTTTACTGAAGTTTTTATCAAAATAATTTACTAATGTGTTATAAACCCTACGCCATAAAAACTAAACCCTAAACCCTAAACTATAACATTTTAAAAATTGTTTATTAAAAGCATTTATTCAACCGTTATAAACCCTAAACCTTAAACCCTAAACCCTAAACCCTAAACGCTAAGCATTTTATAACATTTAAAAAGAGTTTTTCAACTTTTGTTTAGGTGTTTATTAAAAGAATTTACTAAATCCTTATAAACCCTAAATCCTAAAACATGAACCCTAAACCCAAAACTCCAAACACCAAACCGTAAATAGTAATCATTTTATAACATTTTAAAAATTGTTGTGTAACTTTCATTTAAGTGTTTATTAAAAGAATTTTATAAAGTGTTATAAACCGTAAACCCTAAACCCTAAACCCTAAAACCTAAACCCTAAACCCTAAGTATTTTATAACATTTTCAAAATTGTTTTGTAATTTTTATTTAACTTTTTATTAAAATAATTTAGTAAATTTTTATAAACCCTTCAACCTAAGCCGTGAATTGTAAACTTCAAACTGTAAACCCTATACTCGAAACCTTAGTCATTTTATAACATTTTAAAAATTGTTTTGTAATTTTTATTTAAGTGTTTATTAAAGTAATTTATTAAAGTGTTATAAAACCTAAAGCATAAGCCCCAAACACTACACCTAAAACACTAAAACCTAAACCCTATGTATTTTATAATATTTTAAAAACATTTTCTGAATTTTATTTTGGTGTTTATTAAAAGAATTTACTAAAGTGTTATAAACCCTAAAACGTGAACCCTAAGATTTTTACAACATTTTAAAAAGTGTTTTGTAACTTTTATTTTGGTGTTTATTAAAGGAATTTACTAAAGTATTATAAAACTTAAACCATAAACCCGAAACCCTAAACCCTAAACCCCCAAACCCTAAAACCTAAACCCTAATCATTATATAAAATTTCAAAAAGAATTTACTAAAGTGTTATAAATCTTAAACCCTAAACCCTAAACCCTAAATGCTCATTTTTTTCTAATATTTTAAGATGAGTTTTGTAACTTTAGTGTTATAAATACTAAACCATAAACCATAAAACCTAAACCCTAAATATGAAACCCTAAATCCCAAACCTTAAACCCCAAACATTAAACTCTAAGAAATTTTATAACATTTTAGAATGCTTTTTGTAACTTTTATTTAAGTGTTTATTAAAAGAATTTACTTAAGTGTTAGAAAACCTAAACCCTAAACCCGAAACCCCAAACCCTGTATCCTAATGCATAAATCCTAAAGGATAAACCCTAAAATCATTTACTAAGGCCTTATAAACCCTAAACCCTAAAGCCTAAAGCTTGAACACATTTACTAAGGTCTTATAAACTTTAAACACTAAACTCAAAAACCTAAACCCTAAACCCTAAAAACCATTTTTAACTCTTTTATAAGTGTTTATTAAAAGAATTTATTAAAGCATTATAAAGCATAAACCCTAAACTGTAATACCCACACCCCGAACCTAAACCCTAAACCCTAACCGTAAGGACTTTATAACATTTTAAAGTCCAAAACCTAAACCCTAAGTATTTTATAACATTTTAACAAGCATTTGTAACTTTTTTTAAGTGTTTATTTAAATAGTTTACTAAATTTTTATAAACCCTAAACCCTAAGCATTTTATTACAATTTAGAAAGTGTTTTATAACATTTTAAAACCCTAAACCCTATATATATTTTATAACATTTTAATAAGTGTATTATAACTTTTTTTAGGTGTTTATTAAAATCATTTACTAAAGTGTTATAAACTGTAAACCGTGAAACCTACACCCTAAGAATTTTATAAGATTTTAACAAGAGTTTTGTAACTTTTTTTAAAGAGTTTATTAAAAGAATTTACTAAAGTGTCCCTCAAACCTAAACCCTGAGCATTTTATAACTTTTTAGCAAGTGTTTTGTAACTTTTTTTTAACTGCGTATTAAAAGGATTTACTAAAGTTTTATAAATAAACCCAAAACCATAAACTCTAAACCCTAAGCGTTTTATATAATTTAAACCGTAAACCCTTAGCATTTTATAGCAATTTAAAAAGTGTTTTGTAACCTTTTTAAAGTGTTTATTAGTATAATTTATTGAAGTGTTATAAGACCTAAACCCTAAACCTTAAACCTTAAGCATTTTATAACATTTTAAAATATTCATACACTTTTTGCATTCATTAAGCATCTGAAGTAATATTCTCATTGGCATTTATTGCGAAAAGGATTTTTTGAACTAGCATCTCCTATCTTTGCTCATGAATCTCTATTCCCTAACTCCCATGATGAGAATCTTCCATAGTTATAATTTAATTATTAGGTTGATTTTAGGTATTTAAACCCCATGGAATATGTTGGAATATTCATCCTAATATTGACATATCAATGATAATATTTGTGTCCAATTTAGGTATACTCTACTAATTAAATTATATCAAATTAATTAATTTAAGAAAATGGCATATCAACAGATCATATTGGGAATGTGTTATTTCTAAGCCATGGTAATGTAAGAAGAAATGTTTCCAAGTAAAGGATTTCCATAATATTAGTGGGTGAATCTACATGGATAAACATATTTTTATATACTATATAACTCCAATAATAATAATAATAATAATAATTAAGATATAGTTTCGTTAACTTTTATGAATTTTTGAATTTGGTTAATAAAATATATATAATGGGGTTAGGGTTTTGATTCTTATCATAGATTCATGGCTATAGAAATCTTCAAACCATTTAATTATATGTTCACAATGGTTATAATAAAACCAATAAATTATATATTCATATTTTTATTATATATGTACAATGACAAATTCCTTAGTTCTCCTTGTGATGAAAAGAAGCAATGAAGGTGAAATAAAATTGGACATGCATAAAAAAATTTAATGAAATAAAATAAGATTCAATTGTTTCTTTCACTAAATTGTAATATAATTACATTTATGCATCCTAAATTGTCTTTCATCATTTCATAGAAAAAATATCATGAAATGTACACACCCTTCGCATTGAGGATTTCATGAGTACTATGTCACAAAGGCTCACAACATGAAAACATTAAATCACCCACAACTTTAAATCCTGGTTAGTTACTCACCATATGTTAGTTTTATTCAACAATGTCTCATGTTATTCTTCTCTTTTACTCACTTAATTATTTTATATATTTTCCACAACTCCATCGTTTTTTTCTTTTTCCTAGAAGGGTTCTATCTAGTAACACAAATTTAAAGGATGGAAATTTGTTTTAAAGGTTGTAAACCTTGTCTAACGTTAGTACTCCCTAATATGCATAATGTAAAATGTTTAATGATATTTTCGTAAAAATATTAAGAGTTCTAATGATTTTTAAGTTAAAATAATTTTGAAGTACAAACATTGATCAAATAAATTTTAAAAAAATGTCAAAATTGACAACTATTTTTATTTTTTATTTTGAAAAAGCATGGAACATTAACCCACTCTAAATATTACCCCCAAAAGATTTCTCTACTAGGTGGAATATTATCGGGCTTATTTACATTCGAAAATTGTTTACTCTACCAAGAGCTCATAGAATATCCGTGAATATTATCTAATTTTTCACTCTACTTAGTCATGCTAAACAAAAAAATGAAAATGGTATATGAAAGTCAAACAATATTTTCGATAAATAAATCCAGGCAAGTAAGAGATAAATTTTCCTTCCCTATCCCTATAACCACAAATAAACTTTGGTTCCAATACCATGTATGAAGGTAAATTAAAAAAAAATGCCCGACAATCTACAAAATTCCAAAATATATGAAGTTCGTGGAAACTAATTCACAGATATTTTACTAAAAAATCCTTCTCCTCGAGGCTATTTCAAACACAATGAAAACTAAAATTGGTACCATCGATTAATGCATAGTAAGATATCCATTTTTCTTAGGTTTGAAATTTCCATCATGGATAGCCAAAGTGCTAAATCTCTAACAATTTTATGTATCGCAAAATTTTCGTGAAAACTAATTTCGGAATATTTTACCAAAAAATCGACTCTTTGGACTATTTCAAACAGCTAAAAATTAAAAAAAGTACCATAGGGTAATACATAATAAGGTGGGTTTTTTTATTACTTGTTTCTTGTTTTGAATTTCCCATCGAGCATAACTGAAGGGTTAAAGATGTAATCATTTTCTTTATTTTCAAAGGAAAAAAATTATGTTCATATTTTGAATAAAGGGCATAGAATTGTAAGGAAAACAACTCAAAAATTAAAAAGAACCTAAGAGGAGAAAAGAAATGATGCACCTAATATGAATTCTAAGAACTAATTGTTAAGACAACACAAATACCTTGTAATTAAAAGTAGTTGTGACAAATTCAAATAGATTCTCTTCAACTCGCTACCAAATTGGATGGTGATATGATTGAAGAGAAACGCAAAGGATATACCAATTATGAAAGTCTTGTTTTCCAAAAATGAGATAAAATTTTATCATTATGCTTCAATGGAACACATTAACTATTGAACATGACAAAATTTCAAAAACCAACTAGCATTTTGAATAAATGAATCCCCTAATAATGGGAACTCTAAAATTGAAGATAGAGCAGGTATAGGTGGTAAAACTCTTATAGTCGTTGAAGGGTGCTGGGGAATCCCTACACAAACATATATTAAGTCTTATCACTTTTCGAGCATGTTCCTCCTCCTCTATCCATATATTGTCTGGCTATGCTTGTGTGTGTTTGGTTGCCTGTGTGGTTTGAGATTTGGTCTGTCTGTGTCTAGGTGCAGGTTGAGTTCATGTTTGAGTCATTCATGGTTGTGTGGGATAGAGGAGGAGGTTGAGGATGGCAAAAGAAGGGTGGGGCAACGCAGCGGAGGGCAGGTGAGTTGGTTAACAGTTTTTTGGTTCATATGGATCAATTATCTCGGTAAGGCAGGGAAGTTGAGTTTCTTAATAGTCTTTTGGGTTCATCGAGATCAATTATCTCTCAGGAATGGTATGGATCAAATTCTATTTAATATAAGTTCAATCTTTTTGTTCATTTGTGCGCTCTGCTATGACAACTAATTCCATTTCATAACCTTGTATTTTCGTTTGTTCAGGGAAATGAATGAAAATAAAGAAATAGGTGGTTGACGTTGCTGCTATTCAAAACCTACCTCGTAGATCCTAATTATTTGGCTGAAGAGATGAAATCGAATCCCAATTCGAGGTATGTAGAGATGGCCCTATCTGTGTATGTCTTCTTTGAATTAGTTTAAGGCTCTGCTTCCACCTCAAAAATTTATAATATATTTAATTTTTTCTTCAATAGGCCTCCTCAATAATTTCTATTACGTTTTATTTTTCCTTCATCGCTTCAATCGCTCTCTGGCTCTAGCTTCACAAATTTACCCCATCCCCTACGAATTCAAGCATCACTAGCTTTTTGAATCACTTCCCATAGCTTTGTATTTGGGTTTAATCGGTCTATGGCTCTATCGCTCTAGCTTCACGAATTTATCCCATCCCCTGCGAATTCAAGCATCACTGTGTTTTTTAATCACTTCCCATAGCTTTGTATTTGGATTCAATGTGTTGTGTATTAGTTTGGTTTAGTTTGTGGTTCTCCGGTATAACTTCTTATTTATTAGTTTAACCCATGCTAGTTTAATTTATTTTGTGGTTCTCTGGTATAACCTCTTCTTATTAGTTCAACCCATGCTTTCTTTTCGACATAACTTGGTTTTTGTGTGTTGGTTCTCCGGTATAACTTCATCTTTATTAGTTTACCCCATGCTTTCTTTTGGACATAAATTGGTTTCTGTGACTTGTGTTATTTGTTCATTTAACCCGTGGGTCTTTTCGGTTTTGGGTATAACTCATATTGTATATTGTGTTGTGTATTGGTTCAACTTGATGCTTTTGGCTTTAACATGTTGTGTATTGTGTTAGTTTGACAACGAATTAGTAACTTTGGGTAAAATGTAACTAGACAATTTTATACTAAAATATCAATTATGTAACGATGGTCGATGATATAAAACTAACAAATTCCCATGAAATGTAATGAGCGGAGAATCCTTGTTGAATAACAAATTCCAATCCAATTCAATTTCTTGTCTTGGTTATTCTATTTAGCTTCTTTGTTTTTCTTCATTATTTCACATATTGTTATAACAAATGATATCAGAGCCAAATGGTCGAGGGACGCACTAAGGGACGAGGGATGCACCGTGTATTTGTGAAAGGTTAAACACAGTGTATCTGTCATTGAAGCCTGTGTTGGAGCCCACTTCAGCCACTCGTTATCATGTTGCTGGAGAAAGACGCATAGAGCATCGTGTTGTTGGAGCTGAGGTATGAGGAGCCAAATGGTTGAGGGACGCACTCAGGTGGTCAAGGGATGCAACGTGTATTTGTGAAAGGTTAACCATAATGTATCCTCCATTGAAGCCTGTGTTGGAGCCCACTTCAGCCGCTGGTTGTCGTGCTGTTGGAGAAAGACGCACAGAGCATCATGCTGTTGGAGAAAGATGCGTAGAGCATCGTGCGGTTGGAGTGTCGTCCTGTATTGGAGCCCACATCCACCATTGGAGCCCCTATGTGTTGAAGACTGCCACCGAGAGGTTGATGAGGAGCTGCTGCCAGTCTTTTTTTTAAGAGGATCCTGCTGATTTGTTTTTTAAAGAAGAGGAGCTGCTGCCATTTTTGGAAGAAGATAGAGCTACTGCGCCACCATTTTTTGGAAGAGGAGTTGCCGCTGAGTCTGTAGTCCATTTATCTGGGAAAAAGCCAACAAAAGAGTTGTTGCCGAGTCTAGAGTTTGTCTATGCGTGCAATCGAGGAGGGGTTCAACCTGTTGGAGGACCTGGTATTTGAGAAAGGTTGAACGCAATAATTTTGAAAACAGTTGGCCTGTTCTCCACCAAGAAAGCCTGCTGGCTTATCCAGAACTGTGTGCAATCGAGGATAAGTTTGTCGTTTTGTTGCACAAGGAAGAGGAGGTCATGGCTGCGTGAAGAACATTTTCTGAGGAGTTGTACAAGGAAGAGGAGGCCATGGCTACGTTAACAGGGTTTTCTGAGAAAAAACCACTGAAAAGAAATTCGGGTATTTTTTTTTAAAAGAAATTTTGTCTCAATTTTTTTTTCAGAAAGCTGTGAAAATAAAGTTTTTTAGATTCTAAAATAAAAGGTCGATGTGAGTAAATTGAAGGAAAGATTTCATTTTTGAATTGAAGAAAAACAAAGGGTGAAAGGAAACAAAGGATTTGAAATTAAGAATCTGTTGAATTGGGGAATTATTTATTTTTTAAAAGTTTTCTTTGAGAAAGATGAACAAAATTATATATAGAAAGACTGAAACCTTAGGAAGGAGGAAAAATGACCAATATGTCGAATGCAAAATTCGAGGTGGAGAATTTCACCAGAAAGAGAAATTTTGCTCTTTGGAAACTGAAGTTTAGGGATCTACTTGTGCAACAGGGGTTGCACAAGGCATTGGGTGGGGCAACTAAGAAACCTGCAACCATGACTACTTCAGATTGGGAGGACTTGGATGCCCGAGCACTCAGTACCATCCGGTTATGCCTAGCGGATGAAGTTCTCTTCAACATTATTGAAGAGACTATGACGTCAGGATCGTGGGAAAAACTTGAAAAACTCTATATGACAAAGTCATTAACCAACAGAATTTACCTGAAAAGACAGTTATACAGTCTTCGAATGAAAGAAGGTTCAAACGTTGTAGAACATTTGAATGTTTTTAACACACTAATATGTCAATTAACAGATATGGAAGTTAAAATACAGGAAGAAGATAAAGCAATACCATTTTTGTGTTCTCTTCCTGAATCATGGGACCACTTCGTAACTTCAATCAGCTTGAGCACTGTTGATTCTTTGAAGTTTGAATTAGTCGTGGGAGCTCTCCTATCTAAAGAAGTACGAACGAAATCCAGCACTAAAACAGCTGCATCAGAAGCCATGGTAGCTAGAGGACGCTCAAAGGAAAGAGGAGAAAAACGAAGGGGGTATTCCAGAGTGAAATCGAAGGGAAAGAAGTGTAAGGCAAAATGTTGAAACTGCAATAAAATTGGACACTTGAAGAAGCGTTGTTGGAAATGAAAGGAATCTGAAAACCTGAAGAATGAAGTGAATCAGATCGATTCAGGTATGATAGACGAAGTTTTATCTGCTGAAGAATTATGTATGATAGATGAAACTTCACCTGAATGTAATGTCTCTCAGCGTTTAGATAACTGGCTGTTAGACTCTGGTGCTTCACATCACATGTGCCCACATAGAAATTGGTTTACCTCATATGAAAATGTAAACGGTAGTTCTGTATTTATGGGTGAGAATGTGTCATGTCAGACTGTTGGGATGGGAGATATTAGGATTAAGATGTATGATAACACAGTTAGAACGTTAACTAGTGTTAGCCATGTACCTGATTTGAAGAAAAAATTGATTTCATTGGGAGTGTTAGATTCATATGGTTATAAGTTTACAGGTCAGGATGGCATCTTGAAAGTCTTTAAAGGAGCACTTGTGGTTATGAAGGTAGAAAAGGTCGAAAATCTTTACAGGTTAAAAGGAAGTTCTCTGATCAGTAAAGCAGCGGTTGCGTCAGAAAAGGAAGAAGCAGGTACTCATCTATGGCATCAGCGATTATGTCATATCAGCGAGAAAGGTCTTCAGATAATAATGAAATGTAAATCTCTTCCCGATCTGAAATCCTTGAATTTATATTTGTGTAAACATTGTGTGTATGGAAAACAATGTATTCATTCTGACCTGTGGGGGCCTTCCCCTGTTGTGTCATATGGAGGTGCATTGTATTTTTTAATGTTTATTGATGATTACTCCCGGAAAGTTTGGGTATATATGCTAAAAATGAAAGATTATGTATTAAATGTCTTTAAACAATTTCAAGTAATGGTAGAGAAAAGAACAGGCAAATCGATTAAATTCTTAAGAACTGACAATGGTGGTGAGTTCACTTCAGTTGAATTTGAAAAATACTGTAAGGATGAGGGAATTGTTAGACACAAAACTGATGTTCATACTTCTGAGCAAAATGGTGTTGCTTAGCATATGAATCAGACTCTTATGGAAAGAGCTAGAAGCATGATCAACAATGCTAACTTGCAAAAGGAGTTGTGGGCAGAAGCAGTATCTACTACTTGTTATTTAGTTAACAGATCACCTTCAGTAGCAATTGATTGTAAAATTCATGAAGAAGTTTGGACAGGTCAGTATTGTGACTATTCACATTTGAGGATATCAGGCTGTGATGCTTATTCTCTCATTCCGAAAAATCAGCGTTCAAAATTAGATCCAAAGTCGAAATGTTATTTCGTTGTTGGGTATGACTATGCAGTGAAAGGATATAGGTTGTGGGATCCGACATTGTGGAAGATAGTCATTAGTAGAGATGTAACATTTGATGAATCCTCTCTTTTAAGATCAATTGTTGAAATAATTGAACACGAACATGTATTGCCAAATCAACAAGTTCAGTTGGAGGCTAGACTTTTCGGTGGAAATCGAAAGGAAGGAGAAAATTTTAGAGAAAAAGGTGTTGAAGACACAAAGGAAGCCATTGAAGCTTCTGAACTAGTGCAAGTTTCTGAACCAGTTCAGCAACCAGTTGCTCTAAGAAGGTCTACAAGGGAAAGGAAAATTCCAAAAAGGTATGAAGATTCTGCTTCATCTTTTGCTTTAATTACTGAAGATGGGGAACCTTCTTGTTATTAGGAAGCAGTAGATGATACAGATACTGAAAATGGAAAGCGGCTATGGAAGAAGAAATGGACTCCTTAGCCAAGAACAATACCTGGGACCTTGTAGAGCTTCCTGAAGGGAGAAGTGTTGTTGGATGCAAATGGGTCTTCAAGCTGAAATAGAAAGTTGATGGAAGTATCGAAAGGTATAAGGCGAGACTGGTAGCAAAAGGGAATTCTCAGGTTGAAGGTATAGACTTTCATGAGATTTTCTCTCCAGTTGTAAAACTCGTTTCTATTCGTAGTGTGTTGGCACTAACTGCGTTGCTTAATCTTGAGTTAGAACAGTTAGATGTTAAAACAACTTTTCTAGATGGTGATTTGAGCAAATAGATATATATGAAACAACCACAAGGTTTTGTACAAGGTCGCAGCAGAAGATTAGTTGAAAATGCTAAGTTGTGAATCTGGGTGGGCCTTGTATACATTTGTGCAACCCATTTTCCTGATGCTCCCTTATGCCGTCGGTATGGTCATGTGGTGGCACCCACGTAAAATCTTTTGGGTGGGTTGATTTGTGTCATGTGAGGGCACCCAGGTAAACTCATTCTCTCTTGTTGGGTCATGTCACGTGAGGGCTCCCATGTAAACTCATTTGGGAAGGTTAGGTCGTGTCATATGAGGGTGTGCTCAGGCACATGTGCTCATGTAAAAGATGCTAGGTTGTGACCAACAATGGGCTTTGTGCATGTTCATGTGTTCTGTTTTCTTGACACTTCTATCTTCCTTTATTCTAGTTGTGTATTGGCAGCTATGTATACTCATTCAGGCAGGTCAGGTCATGTCATGTGAGGGCGCCCAAGCAAACTCATTCGGTTGAGTTGTGATGTCGCGTCATGATGCCCATGTATACTCGTTTCGGTGGATTGGGTCATGTCATGTAAGGGTGCCTTCGGCCACACGTGCCCATGTCGAAAATGTTAAATTTTGAATGGGGTGGGCATTGTGCACATTTGTGTGGATTGTTTTCACGATGTTCCCTTGTCCCTTCATTTTAGTCATGTGCACCCAGTTCCTATTGCTCCTCTTGCTCCCCCTCCACCTCTTCCCCCTATACCTCTTCCACCTTTTCCCTCTGTGCCTCCATTGCCTCTGCCTTCACCCCCTATCCTCATCCTCCTCCTTATCTCCACCTCCCCACATCCCCCAACCTTTGCCTCAGCACCCACCCTCACACGCCTCCCTCTTAGTATCCTCCTCCTCTTTCGGCTCCTCTCACCCGCTCTACCACCTCGCGCCTCCACCTCCACCTCTCCCCCCACCTCCTTCCCCTTCTACTCCTGCTCCTTCCCCTCCCACTCTTCCTACTTCCCCTCCTCCCTTGGCACCTCCTATCCCTCCCTCTTCACTTCTTGCAGCTCCTCTACACTCCCTCCTCCTCCTCCTCCTTGGCCTCCTCTGCCTCCTCCTATGCCTCTTCCTTCTCCTCCCCCTCACCACTTCGGCCTTCTCCTCGTCCCCCAAATGCCCATTCCTCCTCCCATGCCAGCTCCCCCTCCACCTCCTCTCTGCCTTCTCCTACACCTCATCCTACTATGAAAAACATAAAAAGAAAAAATGATTACATACCACTTAATTATCTTTATTTATAGTACTTATATATTTTCATATTTATTCCCCCACCTCATCCTCTCCTCCTTCTCATTTTCCTAAGAAAAAAATAAAAGAATAAATCATTCCATATCCTTTCATTCTCTTTCTTTATACTACTTACGATATTCACATATTTTCATATTTATTTACGATGATAATTCACATATCAGTACATAAATGTTAATAGAACAAATGATCTACATTAAAAAAAATGCAATATAAATAATTAGTTATGTGATCTCAAATTTAATTTAGAATAGCTTCTTTTCATTCTAGAAAATCGAGTTAAGGTGGCCAAAATAAAAAATTGCAAAAACACCAGTACTGTCTGGATATGCTAGTTGGTCATTGTCTTCCATACCTTCCCTGTTAAGAGGCATTTCTAATCTAATGGTGCATTAGGAAAATGTACCTGTAGCACTCTATTTCAACTAATTTATCACCATCATACTCACATGTATTGTTGTCTTCAACTAATTGATCACCATTACAGCAGAATAGAATGAAATTGTAACCATTTAACTTTTGTTGTTATTTGTGTTTATATCTCAAAAGAAAATTTAATTGCTTAGAGATGGGTGAGGAGAGACTATGATCTGCAGTGAGGAGAGACTATGATCTGCAGTGAGGAGAGACCAATATTGATAAGAAATTGTTCAAAATTTCAAATGTGTCAAGAATAGTATAATGGTCCAGTAAAAGTATAAATAAATGTCATCGGTAGATGTAGAAAAATAATTATAAATAAGACTTGGAAACAAGTGCTCAGTATTTCAAATGTGTGAACAAAATTATCGATAAATGATATCCATAGTTGCAGAAGGAATTATCCATAAATATTATGCATCACAAGAATTATGGGAGAAAAGATGTCCCTCCAAGGTAAAGAATTGCTTCATCTTACTCTCAATGAGAGATTTTACGTCCTTCTCACATATATAATCACGTACAATGAGATTTATGCATATTGGCTCATACTTTACAACATGATTTAACTTCGAGTATTACCAACAGATTTAGTCGAATTTAAGTGAGTTTATATGTACAAAAAGGTTTATACACTCAAACTATACAGAAAAGGAAGATATCAGTTTCTAATAGACAAGATTTGATATGGCTGGGTTAATATATTACAAAAATAATTTGATATGTAGCTTAATAATATTACATATATTGTAATTAGCTTTTAAATTATAAAACTAAATCTAATAATAATACTCAAGGTGAAAATTTTAATTAAGTTGTATTGTAATTAGCTTTTAAATTTATAAAATTAAATCTAATAAATAGTCAAGGTGAAAATTGCAATTAAGTTGTATTTTAGAGGAGAGTTAAATTAGGAATGAACATAAGCTTTTTGTTTTGACAAATGCAGGCCAACAAAATTGATGGAAAAATTTGTGTTCAACTAAATTCATGGAAACAATTGTGCGAGGAGTCAATCAATTAATAAAATAGTGTGGTTAAGTTGATGGAAATGAAAACAACTTTTAATTTGACAAGCAAAAATAAGCTAGTTAAATGTGATGGATTGTTTAAACTAGCATGAAACCAATAAAAATTTAATTGAATATGGATTGAGAATAATAAAAGAGTTAATTAGATAAAGATACGATAAGCACTTAAAAACTGATTAAACTCATCTAGTTTATTGGAAATCTGATATAGTAGATTAAACAAGTAGTTGAATTATTAAAAATGTTCGTGAAAAGCATTATTAATAAAATATGAAATTTAGTCAACATGGTAGATTCATCACAAATTCATGGAGGCATTGTGGGTAAACTATTGAATTAGAATGGAAAGTATTACATGTAGCTCAATTTTTCTAGCAAAGGATGTTTAAGGGTTTGCATCATATTGATATCTCATCTCTCCTCTTTTCTCCATTGAGATCATCCAAGAAATCAACATTACCATCCTTCAGCAGCCTAGGATGATATGAATACATTACCAAGAAAAGAGCATGTACATAAACATGCAACCTATGGAATTAAATTCATAAAAAAAATGATATATAGATTGAATTTGATGCCATGGAAGAGCTTAAAATCATATCATATAAACGAAATCCCATGCCATCCATGCACATGGTCATTGATCTATCCACGCATAGACAAGCCATGATTGACTCACACACACACAAAACATGATTGAATCACACACACATATGGCCATTGTAAGTTCTCTCGTCCTCTATCCACACATAAGCGGGACATAACTCATGCACACAGATGGATCCAGAAATACTCAGACTCAAACCAGCCACACATCCAAACACTAAAAAATAACAAGAACTGATATATATATATATATATATATATATAGATATAGATATATATTCATATAGCTATTTCTCCACCAATATTCTCAACCCTATAGGATATATGTACTTTCGTGCTCTTTCAAGGTTTCATCGACTCTAAGTTTTCATGGTTTCTATAATATAAAGATGGATGGTCATTACTAGAGCGTGACTCCCCATTTCCATAATTTCCATAATATAAACACAAATAGGGATTATAAAATTTGATAAGTTGTTTCTTTGTCAGAAAATATAACAGATTGGACCATTCATGGTTTCCATAATATAAACACAAGTGGGCATTATCCAATGTGATAGGTTATTTTTTTTTGTCAGGAATTATGTCAAATTGGACCATTAGTAGCATACATACGGGAGTGCTTATGTTCTGCTCTGACAAGTGCCCGAGTGTAATATGTTTCTTTTGTCAGAGTATACTTTTGTTAGAGAATATAAAAAACTTGATCGGGCTTTTGTTAGAGAATATGTTGTTGTCAAGGAATATAATGCATGGGCAATGTTCAAGTGAAATACATGGATTTCTTGTCAGAGAATATGCTTTTGTCAAGGAATATAACACATCGGGCATTGTCGTAGTGGAATATGCAACTTCTTGTCAAAGATTATAACAAACTATAGGCGCCCACAAGGCATAAATTCGTTTCAACATTGGCTGGACACTACCTAGCATAAATGGTTTTCAATGTTGGATCAACACCAAGCATCCACTACTCACATTATCTATCACACACTCACCAAATACTGGCATGTGCGTTTAAATTCACTTCAACGCTTCAACAACTCCCAAGTTGATGCTATGATTTCTATGCCTTCTTACTGGAGAAAGAATGTTGAAAGAACATGTGATATACTTAATTCAGAATTAGCTAATTGAAAAATGGAAATTACATTTTCTAATAATTTATAAATAATAAGAAAAAACAATTAAATTTAAAATAACAAAAATATAAATTAAAAAAAATATTGAATTGCTTTCATTAACGTGCACAGAAAATGCACAAAGTCAATTTTTAAATTGAGAATGTGAATCTCTATATAACGTCTTTTGGAACATTGTATACGCAACTTCGAAATAAACTCTCTAGTAATGACGATGAATTCAGAAAATTATGAATAAGCAGTTCAATTATAATTAGTGTTTTTTTCTTATATAGAAAAATTGATAAAATACAATTTAAAGATGGGTGTTTCTATTGAAAAAATATCTACTAAAATTCATACGGATAAATTATTTTTTTCCTCCAACAAATAAAATATTCATTTAGATAAATGGTTTTTTTGTTAATAAAAAAAATAATAAATTTATATTTTTTCAAAATATTTTTAAATTAGAAAAATTTGAATGATACCTATTTTTTTCTATATTTTAAAGAGTATTGTAAAATTCTACCTCTTTGAAAAACTGTAATTACTAAATCTTTGAGGGATTGTTTAGATACAATCTAGTAGTTGTGAGATTACAACAATGAGGGAAAATATATGGAAGCATCCACTCGATTTCCCAATAATATTTTGATTTTAAAATACATGTCTTAATATATGTATCTTTGAATTCCCTAATTCTAATAAATTTATTATTAGATATTCCTATTCATTGCACTATATATTAACTCCTCCTAATTGTGTCCCTTCTTTAATGTAACCTTTGACCACTATGCCCACTATAATATCTAATAGAATATGTTTCCCTTAACCAAAAAGTCATTGTGAATGCCAAAAAACTAATATGTCCCATAACCCATATAACCCCTAGTTTACTGTGATCACTAGTACTCTTAGAGAATTAGAAACCCTTCCACAATGCAACCTCTAACCACTATTACCATTAACTAAAAATTACATTGATTAATTTATAATCCTTAACATAGTAACTCTAAAATTAGGTAAACCATTGCGCACTATGATCTTTAACACAACGGATTCTAGAAACTATGCCCCTAGTGTAGTGTCATGATAAAGATATTGTAACTCCTAAAAAGTAACAACGCACATAAGATTTAATACTTAGCAAATTAGCTATAACATATATATACTTTAAGTGGCTTAACATAGTGAAGATAACAATGAATCAAGTGTAGCTCCTTCAAATTAAATTCGATGAGAAGGGAATATAAAAAATCTTGACTATTTTGTGGATGATATTTTGACTATTGACATTAACCAAAAGAACATTTTATGGGAGTCAATCTATGGTAATGATATTTATGAGTATTCATATATGTCCTATTAGATGATATGATAATGGCGTATATTTTGTAGATCACTTGAGGCCTTAATGTTGGCGTGTCAAGCCCATTTCATCTATTATGCTTATGCTTTCAAGAACTTAATTTTTCCTATGTTCCTTATCTTAATGTGATTTGTTGTTTTCCTTTATACTAGTAACTAATGGTCATTATCTACCTTAAATTAGCTTTCATATCTCCACATCCACCTACGCCATCTAAGTGTCCATTTGCGCCTCCTCCTCCTCCTCCTCCACCTCTCCTCCAACTCAAATTTCTCCAACTCCACTTTCTCTACCACCTTCTCCTCCTCCTCTTCTTCCACCACCTCCTCCAACTCCATCTCCACCACAACCTCCTTAACCACCACCTCCAACTCCACCTCCACCACCTCAACCTCAACCCCATCATCCTCCTCCACCCCCCCTCCTCCTCCTTATCCTCTTCCACCTCAATCTCAACCTCCTCCTCCACCACCACCTCCTCTTCGCCCAACTCCTCTACCATCTTTGCCTCTACCTCCACCTCCTCCTCCACCTCCACTGCCTCTACCTCGTCCACCACCTAAATGTTTGCCTCCTCATCCTCCTCCTCCTCCTCCTTCTCATCCACCACCACTAGAACCTCCTCCTCCTCCACCTCTTCCTCCTCATCCACCACCAACTCCAACTCCACCTCCACCTCACCCACCCCCTCCTCCTACTACTAGTCCTTATCCTCCTCCTCATGCTCCTCATCCACCTCCACCTCCACCTCCTCCACCTCAGCTACTCCTTCTTAGTCGCTTCCTCCTCCTCCTCCTCCACCTAATAGTCCACCTCCACCTTCACCACCTTTTCCTCTCGCCCTTCACCTCCAATTCCACCTCCATCTCCACATACATCTCCTCCTTCTCCACCTCCACCTATACCTCTGCCAACTCATAATCCATCACCATCTCCTCCTCCTTAACCCTTTCCTACTCTATCACCTCCTCCTCCTCCTCCAACCCCTCCTCTATTCCTCCACCTCCACCTCCACCTCCTCCTCCTCCACCACCCACCTCCTCTTCCCCCCCCACCTCCTACCACCTCTACCCTCTTGCCTCCACCTCCTCTTCCACCTCCTTTCGCCTCCCATTTTCTCCAACACCTGCATCCTTTCCCTCTCCTCCTTCCTCCTCACCTCTGCCTTCCTTCCTCCTCCTCCATCTCCTCCACCACCTCCAACTCTTCCTCCTCCTCCACCTCTGCCTCCTCATCCTCCTCCTCCTCTGCCTCTTCATCCTCATCCACCACCAACTCCAACTCCACCTCCACCTCCACCACTATCTCCTCCTACTCCTACCACTTTTCCTCCTTCTCATGCTATTCCTCCTCCTTCATTTCCTCCTCCTCATCCTCCTCCACCTCAACCTCGACCTCGACCTTCACCTCTTCCTCCACCTCATACTGCACCTCCACCTTCACCTCCTTTTCCGCTCGTCCTCCACCTTCACTTCCACCTCCACCGCCACATCCACCTCCTCCTCCTCCTGCTCCTCCTCCTCCTCCACACCCTTCTCATCCTCCTCCTCCTCCACCTCTACCTATACCTCTACCACCTCCTACTCCATCACCACCTCCACCTCCACCCCCTCATCCACCTCCTTCCTCCTCCTCCACCTCCAACTCCTTCACCTCCTACACCTCCAACTCCTCCTCTACTTCCTCCTCCTCCTCCTCCTCCTCAATCTGCACATCCACCTCCTCCTCCTCCTCCTTCCGCTCCTCCTCCACCACCTCAAACTCCGTCTACTCTTGCTCCTCCTTCTCCACCACCACCTTTGCCTCTACCTCCTCCTCCTCCACCTCCACCTTCACCTTCACATCCTCCACCACCTCCACCACCTCCTGCACCTCCAGCTCCATCTTGACCAGCATCACCACCTCCTCCTCCTCCTCGACCACCTTCTCCTCCACCTTCGCCTTCGTCTCGAACAACATCACCACTTCCTCTTCCTCCTCCTTAACCACCTTCTAATGCAGCTCCACCTCCTCTTCGACCACAACTTCGACCTCCATATACACAACCACGTCCACCTCCACCTCCTCATCCTTCTCCTCCTCCTACTCCATATGCACCTCCACCACTTCTACC
>APFE030906865.1:4148-17204 GCA_000404065.3 Pinus taeda | reverse complement strand
GGAATGGTGAAAGGATTACCATTGATAGAGAAACCGGACAGCCTATGTGAAGGTTGCATATTGGGAAAACAACATAGAGAAAGTTTTCCATCAGGTAAAAGCATAAGGGCAAAGGCACCCTTAGAGATCATCCACTCAGATTTATGTGGACCCATGCAAGCTGCATCATTAGCAGGTAACCAATATTTCCTAACTTTCATTGATGATTTTACAAGAAAGACATGGATCTATTTTCTCAAAAACAAAAGTGAAGTGTTTGAGAAATTCCAAAATTTCAAAGCACTTTGGAAAACCAAAGCGGGCTGCACATTAAAGTTTTGAGAACTGATAGAGGAGGAGAGTATATCTCCAAGGAATTCCTAAGATTTTGCAGAGAAAATGGAATTCATAAACAATTTACAGCAAGGTACACCCCACAGCCAAATGGAGTTGCTGAAAGGAAGAACAGGACCATCATGGATATGGCGAGAAGCATGTTGAAGGCAAAGCATTTGCCAAATGACTATTGGGCTGAAGCTGTAAATTGTGCAGCATATATTCTGAACAGGTGTCCTACAAAAGCAGTGATGAATAGAGTGCCAGAAGAAGCATGGAGTGGGAGAAAGCAAGGAGTCACCCACATGAGAGTTTTTGGATGTGTGGCCTATGCACACATTCCAGATCAGCTAAGGAGGAAGTTGGACATCAAAGGGGAGAAATGTCTTTTCATTGGATACAGTGAGGAATTCAAAGCCTACAGGTTGTATATCCCATCTACCAAGAAGTTTTTTATCAGCAGAGATGTTCAATTCATTGAAGAGGAGCTTGGGATGGAAGCATAGAGAAAACAGTGAATGTTAAAACTGTTTGTCTCATGATGAAGATGATGAGGAGGTGGCTGAAATGCATCCCCAAATAGCAGTGCCAACACAAGGACAGCAAGGGACACCATTGAGGATAAATGAGAGTGCTTCTCCAAGCACACCACAAGGAGGAAATTCAAGTGCGTCTTCAAGCACTTGCACACCAAATGAAAGAGGTAAGAAGTTTAGGAATTGAGTGATATTTATGATGAAGGAATGAATTCCTTGTTTGCCTTGTTTTGCCATGTTGATGATCCTATTCATTTTGAGGATGCAATTAAAGATAAGAAATGGATAGAAGCTATGGATGAGGAGATGAGTGCCATAGAAAGAAACAAAACATGGGATTTGGTTGAGCTACCAAAAGGTAAAGAAGTCATTGGAGTGAAATGGGTTTACAAGACCAAGAGCAATGCTGAAGGCAAGATAGAAAGGCACAAGGCAAGGCTGGTTGTCAAAGGGTACAAGCAGTAGTATGGGAGAGATTATGAGGAGACTTTTGCACCGGTTGCAAGAATGGAAACCGTGAGAGCAGTGCTGTCCATAGCAGCACAAAACAAATGGAAAGTCTACCAAATGGACGTGAAGTCAGCATTCCTAAATGGAGTGTTAAAGGAAGAGGTTTATGTTGAACAGCCTCTAGGCTATGAGAAGAAAGGTGAAGAGCACAAAGTGTGCAAATTGAAGAAAGCTCTTTATGGGCTGAAGCAAGCGCCAAGAGCATGGTACAACAGAATAGATTCATATCTATTGGATAATGAATTCGACAAGTGTGAAGGAGAACCCACCGTCTACATCAAAGAAAAAGAAATTTTAATTGTTGTCTTATATGTTGATGATGTTATTTTCACAGGTAATGATGATCAACTCATTAAGAATTTTAAATCAGTCATGAAAGAGGAATTTGAAATGACTGACATGGGTTTCTGAGATACTTCTTAGGCATAGAAGTAGATCAAAATGAAAAAGGAATTTTTATCTCACAGGCAAGATATGTAAATCAAGTATTGAGCAGATTTAACATGGAAGAATGTAAGGCAGTGATCACTCCCACAGTAATGGGATTAAAACTCAGCAGAGAGGACAGCAACAAGGATTTTTATCCTAGTTTGTACAAGAGTATTGTAGGCAGCCTTATGTATTTAACAACAACTAGGCCTGATATTATGTATGCTGTTATTTTAATTTCCAGATTCATGGAGAGGCCAAAGAAGGCACATTGGCAGGCAGCAAAAAGAATTTTGAGGTATGTCAAAGGTACCAAAATATTTGGAATTTTATATAATGTCTCAGAACATTTAGATTTGGTTGGATACACAGATAGTGATTGGGCTGGAAGTGTTGATGATCGGAAGAGCACTTCCGGTTATGTTTTTCATATGGGTTCATGAGCCATTTCATGGGCTTCTAAGAAGCAGTCCATTGTAGCATTGTCTACAGCAGAGGCTGAATATGTGGCAGCTACAGCAGCAGCATGTCAAGCAGTTTGGATGAGAAGGATGTTGAGGAGCTTAGGCCAAGAGCAGGCAAAAGTGACAGTGATTTTTTGTGACAATAGCTCAGCTATTGCATTGTCAAAGAATTCAGTGTTTCATAAGAGAACGAAACACATTGATACAAGGTTTCACTACATCAGAGAATTGGTGAACAATGGAGAAATTTTCCTAGAACATTGCAGGACTCAAGAACAGGTTGCAGACATCTTGACAAAGCCACTGGATCAGAAAAGCTTTGAATTTTTGAGGATGTGTCTGGGTATGACTGAATGCCCAGCAGTTGAAATTAAAGGGGAGTGTTGAATTTATAATTTCAACCGCGCAGCCGTACCCAACCTTAAAACGACCCAGCAATACCTCAAATCAGCCGGTAAGTATATCGCACCACTCTTTGGCATAAAGTGGTTTCCGTACAAACGACTCCGATACAATTTAGGGCTGACACGTGGATTGGGGTGACATCACCCTCTGACACTTATCGGATGATAAAAGTCGGCCAAAAAGGGTCCTCGGATATTTGTCCGATCTGCTCCAAGTCTGATCGCCGTCGGATCAAGGTCAAAGCTGTCTGCAGGACATGGAAATTGAGTAAAGTTTTGTCTTTCACTAGTAAATTAACTTATGAAGTACCTTCGCCATGCTGAGAATTAAATGGCGTTAGTAGATATAGATGAAGTATTTAATTTTATTATTTCTTTTGTGATGCAGCTCGTTGCCTAGGTGTTTATGTTTTTTGAGTTTTTGTTGTTCATCGCATAAAAACAGAGAGGCCCCGCAGCGCGATAAAAAAAGGGGGAAGAACGCCGCAGCGCGATAAAAAAAGGGGGAAGAACGCACAGAAGCGCGAATGAATTTTTTTTGGGTTGAAATGTAATGTTAGGAAATGGTAAAAACGCACAGCTCGTAAAAAAAAATGAGACTGAGTCTATTGTAATAGAACGCACAGCAGTGCAGGAGAAGGCCGAGAGGTGAAAGAAGAAAACCAAGGGAAGTATGTAAAACCATGAATTGTTTCACAGCAGTGAAAAGGTAAAACTGTAAATCCCTGTAATTTTTGTTTTCACACAGCAGTGAATGTAAATGAAATTTTTACACACAGTGGTGTAAAATTTCAAAGGAGACAGAGTAATTTCTTTTATAATGTTTTGGTGAATCCCTCTGAGTGAAAGAGGATGAATATGTCTCAATGTTTTTATTTTAATGAATAGAAATCTTTTATGGTGGTGCAATACTCTGTTCTGTAATTTTTTTTAAACTTCCCTGTGCACAAATGATCCTGGAGTAGAGGAAACAGAGCATTGCCTCTGTGTGCATGAATATTTTGTGTTTTTGGGATTTTCACCAGAAAAATCCCCAACACATAGCGCCAAAGAGATTTTGGAAAGATAGAACACTTTTTGATTAAATTATTTGGACACAAGAATTATGTATAATGTTAGTGCATAAAGTTGTAACTGCCTAGGGTCGAGTGTCTCTTCTTCTCAGGAATGTTTTTGACTCTAGATCAGAAGGTTGCGTGGTCGATTCATGTCAGGTTCACCATCCGGGACTGGAATGACAGTACTTTTGGGAAGCTTCTTTTCGGAGACTGTAAGGCCACCCTCTTCTGTTGGTCTTATTCTCTGAACGTAAGAGGATGGTATATGGGGGTGAGTTGCTGACTTTACAACTTGCCTGGTTGGTCACAGTCGGCGACGTTTTTCCTTTTCTTTTGGTGAGGTTGTTGCCTCTGGTTTGGATTGTTCTGTTTTCTCTGGGGCTGAGTTATGTGTTGGTCTGCGTAGAGACTGTGGTGAAGGTCTTTTATCACTCAGACCATTGTGGAATGTATCACATCTCCTTTTTTGAACTGTTACAATTGGTGGCGCTCTTTCTATGTGCCATTTATGTCCTACTGTTGCTTATTGAGGATGCCCGACACTAGGACTGATGGTTGTGGTATTTGAACATGAATCTCTCCAAAAAGCCAAAGAAGGAATCTTGTGGTATATCGGTTTCCTAGGAGGATACTCTCATGAAGAAGATGAAGAAGTACAACTGGGTTTTTACCCAGCCATACAAGGATATTAGTTTTAGTTTTAGGTGTTGCTACAGGTGGTGGAAGTGTTTGGGTGGTTGGTGCTATTTACTATTCCTATTTTTTTAAGCTGGCATAGACTCTATGGTTTCTTCTTGTGATTGTGCATTTTTTGGATGCAGACTTTGGGGTGGGGGATTGGGATTTTTTTCGGGGGCTATTTTCCGACCTGTTTTCCTGTTTGGGTTGACTTACTTTGGATGTTTGTCTGCATTATTTTACTCACTCTTCTTGAGGTTTGGCTTGATCTTTTATTCCGGGGGCTCTACCCTTTCTGAGTGACGATGTTCGACTCTAGTCATCTTATGTGTTAGGCTTCTTGTTTACATTTTCTATATATCCCCTCATTAATTTTCCTATTTCGGGATATATCCTTTTTGTTTGTCTCGCCTCGATCTAGGTATCTATTGCCCTACCCTCCTTAATGTCGCATGACTTTCCTTCTTTGATGTGCCTCAAGATTACATTTTATGTCCTCAAGATGATTTTACCCTGATTCAGTAGGTGATCCAGGACGATTTTTTCCTTGTTTTTGTGATTTACGGGGCATTACCTATTTATTCTCTTTGTCCTGGGAGGTTGGAGGTCTTATCCGTTTCCCTTATGGCTCATGAACTAGAGGTGGATGCTCTAGAGGTTGATCTCTCAGTTCATGAGACTTTTATAAAAGCCATGATGGACGTTGAGTTGGCTTTCACGAAAATTGGGCCCTCCCCTTTTACGCCTAACATGTTGAATCTGCATGGGCTACACTTCGCTGATGGGCCTTGTCCATGTGAACAACTTGACGATGTACCTCCTTCTGACAAATAATCGGTTGGCCATCAACATCGACAGAATTGTTGTTTGTGGGGAAAGACTATCAAGACCTCCTCATAGCCAAAACTCCTTAGTTTTGGTCATGACATTCTATGGGATCACACTGTTACACTGCAAAGGGGGGCATTGGTTGGATGTTGGTTCTTTGCAGACATCTCCGAGGAAAACATGTAGCACTGGGTTCAATCCTTATGGGGGCTCATCCTAGGATATAATTCTAAGGTGAGCTTATTTATGAAATATTGGTTCTGCATCCATTCCTTGCACCAGGATGACGTTGAATGAATTCTAAAATCCCCATAGATGTGGGGCCGTGTCTTTCTTCTCCTTTGTCATTTGTACATCGGTTTCAACCCCTTAATTGAAATGCCATGGAACAACCTGGTATGGGTTAAATGCCATTGAAATTTTGGGCGCGACTGGCTCTGGAAGAGATTGGCAACTCGGTTGGCCGTTTTATCTATTTGGCTCCTAGATGTCTGGGGGCTTGGGACAAGCAGGTGGCTTAGATTATGGTGGAAATTGAGTACAACGACGGGCTACTAGATCACATTGAATTAGAATGGGGGCCTATAAGACTTCACCAGTGACTAGACTACTAGGTATTCCATTTCACTGCCTTTCCTGTCATCACACTTGACACTTACTAGAGAGATGTCCCATGTGCTTATATGCCCCCTCTGATGGATTGGGTCGTGTAGGGAGACGTGGATGTGGAGGACTACAGAGGCCAGCTTCCCGCCATCATCAACATACACGAGGTATTGTTCCGATGAATCCGATGAATCATCTTCTTGACTGTGATGTTCCTTCTACTTCCACTTCCACAATGTCTCCCCCTTCATCCCCATTGTCCTCTCCTACCCACCCAAAACATACTATTCGGGAGGAGACCCTAGTACCCGATGGCCCATCCTATATTTCTCTCGACGTGGGTCATCTGCAGCCCAAACTTGCCCCCATTTCCTCTCTGTCTAAACATCCCCTTTCTATTCCTCTTCCTATATCCTGTTAGGACCCACTCACCCCTCTTGTTGAGCCTATTCTCATCCCCTCAAATGATAATTGTTCCCAACCTTAAATCCTGCTCACGACTTCTCCACCCCGACCGTCACTTCAACCATCCTCCTCTCCGCCATTGGATGATGCCCCACTTGTGTCCTCAACCCACAATTATGTGGGTAGCGACCAGAAACTCCTAATGTCGAACCCTACTATGGACCTTTCGAAGATTTCTATTCACAAGGTGGGGTCATCCCCTTTTGTCCCAAATATAAACCTTGAATTTGCTCGTAACATCATTGTTCATCGTAGAGGGGGGCGAGGTAGTCGACATTTCCGGGGGTGCTCCTATTGAAAATAGCAACAAGAAATGCCAAATATAGAAGTGCTAAATTTAGTACTGCTATAAATAACGTTTCAAGATGCCTTCCTATTTTAGTTAGTCCTTGAACTAAAATAGAGAAGTAAAAATTCGAATTTGATCTTAGCAGCTGTTTGTAAAATAATTAAATAATTCACCATGAGTTAATTAGTTAAGGAAAATCAAACATGAAGTCTATGTGGGGACATGCAACAGTTTCTCCATTAATTGAGGAATTTATCCATCATTTAAAGAGATAAGGACGAGTTGTAATATTGAGTTGTAATTAGTTGACTTAGTTAACTGAGTCAAGTCCTGTTAGATTAATTCAAACAGTTTGTTGAATTAATGTGAGTTCAGTTAGTTAATGCATGCATGCATGTTACTACTGCACTTCAGATAACTGAATATTCTCTCATAAATAACTCATGCATGTCAGTTCAGACAGAGACCCAGTTGAGATAAGATGGAGGGGCAGTGTACTATCAATTGCTAGAATATTCCATTGTGAATATTCCTTGCATGTAGAAGGAATTATTTCCTTGAGGATTGCGCAGTTACTTCTTCAGGTATTGTGAGTGTGATGAGGCCAATTCACACATGTGGCTTCATTGGACCCCAAGAAAAACTACGCAAGGAAATAGGAGGCTTGGAGGGCTTGAGGAGGACATATACAATGGCTATTCAGTCTGTGAGCTGTATTGTTTGATTGCAGAGAGAGCAGGATAACTTGAGAGCCGATTCTTTTTGTAACTTGAACAAGATTTTCACTTGTATGATAATACAGAGATTGGGGTTTTAGGCTGAGGCTTTCCTCGGGTTATTTCTTCTGTGTTATGTGTGATTGATTTATCATTCTCAATTATATGTTTTCTCTTGATCTTGCTCATTTCGATTAAGCTTCCGCAAAGTGTTGTAGAAGTAGATCTTGTATTGTGTTTTAGTATGTTGCATAATCTGTCGATCTACAGTGGGAATTTCTATAGCTCCTCTGCTAAAATTTTAGATTTTCATAACATCTCTGGTCTTAGATATGTACCTATTCTTTCCTCCTCTACTATTGGGGCCCTGTTGAGGCCTCGGAAATCGCTGCCACAACATTGGGGATAACCACCCGGTGCGGACCTTGGTACAACTCCTTTTCCGTTTGGAATGGTGGCTCCAACTGGAGATAACGGGACCAGTTTCCCGATAATGAAATAAAAGGGATGGATGGGTGATGAATAGATTGCTTAAGTGATAGGCGACTAGCTTATTTCTATTGATGAAAATAGGGAAACTAATACTAATCCCGGGAACAACTTATTCATTCGGAATGCAGTGTTAAATAATATTTATCTATCTAGCAGGCATATAGATGACTCTGTAAAATAAATAAGAGACGTTCAATCATTCAAAGATTGCTTCATGTGAATAGTCACAATGAAGCGATAAATACAAATTACTGCATTCACTGTTTATATCATCGATACATATATACGATAGAAAGGGAAGCATGCAATAAACAACCAATAGTGGAATGCATAAGGAATGCTGTGAAAAACACACACATATATATAAGCGATAATAGCAAGAGCGATTTAAACAACAATTCATATAACGAAATGAATATAGACGCAGATAATAGTACCATGTGAGCTGTAGATCAATCCGAAATATCAATCGCTATTCAAAATTCCTTCTTCAACACAGAAATGCCTTAAACAATGACAATAGTGCACATTTGCATAAAAGCCTTCCTCATCAAATTTGGAATAATTGTTCAAGTTTCATAAAAGAATATCCCTGAAGTACAATAGTGCAACTTCAGGGTTTAAGTCATATACAAAACTTTTACGACCCTTTCTAAATGCATGAAAGGGTCTATAAATACTACTAAGCTAAAAAGATCTATGAAACAAAATCCTACTAAATTGGTATCAGTAAATGCGGTCTATTTCTCAGGGGCGATCTGGCAGTCGGTGAAATGAGTCATGCCTCAGGTTGTTTTCCCTTAAACCTTATCTGGCTTATTGCGAGCATTGGTTCTACTTCTGGCGGTTTGTTGAGGTGTAAACTGAATTGGACGGCGAAGGTGGCATCCTGGATGTCAGGTATAATATAACCGACAACATCGGTTAGGCACTTCAAGACGACTCTTTGGCTGTAAGGTTTGATTAAGAAGAACCAATGCGCATCCCATGTCAGACTGTTGATTCCAGCGATCAATCTTGCGCTTTTCTCCAACTCCGGATAGCATGAGTGCTCCAATATATTTGCTGTTGTTAATTGACCTGGAGTGCATTGGGAAATTATGTTAGATAAATACAATGTATTATTCACTAATTCCACCAAATTTCCACTGATTGTCCTGCATCTAGAAGTCGATCTTTCTGCTTTCATCAGTTGTGATTGCCATTCTGTGAATAATATCTCTTTGTGCGGTTCTAGAATTCTTGGTAGATTAGCTTCCCGGCCTACATCTGAATCCTGCCATTCTATATAGTTTGTCAGTGTTTCTTAGGCCTGATCCAAGTCAGCCCTTGCTTTGTCTACCTTTTCGCTTATAGACGCTGACAATTCACACAATGGTTCTGCTCGTATAATGTGTTGACATAATAGCTTAACCTGATTAATCAATCCCTTATTTAGCTGGAGCGCTTCTGCTTTGAACTCATCTATCTGAGGGAGATTTTTCGTTTGCTCAATTTGAGTGGTCAATTGAGCGATTTGTTCATCTTTCGATTTCATTGTTCCCTCAGTTGATATTCTTAATTGTTCCAGTGCCACTGATAGCTCCTTTTGCCTTTGTATTGCGCCTTCATCTATTCTCTGTTTTTGCTCTTGTAATTGCTTGATTAGATGGTTATTGTTCTGCTGCTGTACTAGCAATTCTTTCTCCGCCTGCTCTGCCCTCTGCTCAACTTCTGATAGTCTCGCCTGTAGTGAAGAGATATCCTGATCCTTGGCTTTCAACAAATTGCTCACCTCCGTTGCTTTACCAATAGTCTTCGTCGAATATGCTCCAGCGAACTGTGATAGCTTGGTTAAGTCATCGGAGGGGTCGAATTCCTCTTTCCATACAACATTGCCCATTACTGTTAATTCAGGGAATGGGGAAGGTTGATCAGTTCTTTTCCTTTTCCTCTGTCACTTCCTGTGTATCACCTTCTTTTGAAACCTCATCATCTTTCGAGCACTCTAAGTTATTGATGACTGTACTGAATTGATTCCATTGCTGGAGCAAATTCGGATCAACTAATGGATCATGATTATCCTTAGAGCTACTCTCTTCTTGGGTCTTTGCTTGGGTTTCTTCTTGTCGCTGCACATTTTCCTGAGTGACCTCCTGCCTCTGGCTATGCATTTCCTCCTGCTGTTTTGATGTAGTAGGAGGTGTTTTATTATATCGCTGCTCAGACTCGCTTGACCTGGTTATTGTCGGTACAGTTGCTAACAGGTCTAGAGGCAGAGTTTGCAACCTCTGTTCTCTAATTCTGTTAAACTCAATTAGCCCTTCATCATTATAAAAATTTCGGGCAAGCGACTTGACTTGATACAGTGATTTGGCTGACGCGAAAAAATCTTCGAATTTGTCTTCTTTCTGCTCGACCTTCGCCAATTTGGCCTGTCGAGCGCATTGTAAGCGATCTTTCTTGGATCATACTCCCTCCTTGGCAGAGTAGCCAGAGTGAGCAAATTCATTTTCTCAGATTGCTTCTCTGTATGCTTGATATCATGCAGGGTATATACTCCAATTCGCAATGGAAAAGAAGGCCAAACATGTTTTTTAGCTCTTTTCAGGGTTTGGGTAACCCCTTCAGCGCTGATTTAATAAGCTACTTCCCTGGCGAGTAGCTTATCGGGGATATAAAGTGGTAGCACATGTGGCTTAGCCTGGCTGCCAAAAACTCTGATGTAGGTGAATTTCTCCTCCCCAAACCAACTTGCTACTACAGTCAAATCTACCCCTGCTTGCTCGGAAATTTTCGGGGCAGGCTTATTAAAAATTGAATAATGAATTGGCAACATAAACCGTTGCAGATTTGGTACAGTGGTGCTTATAACTAGTCTTCCCTTAGTTCATGATAAGTGAATGGGTGTGGGGTCTTGTGACGTCCACCTCCATCCCAGCACAGGAAACTCAGAATTAAAACACAACACATCCATAATATATGCACTATAATAAAATGGCGGAATAACCCTCTGTGTGACACGATAGTCAGACCTGAAGTCAAGAATGGCTTTGGCTAACTTGTCGGATAATATGACTGCCCAATCCATGATTTGTCCACTCCACGCTGCCTCTATTAGGGGGACCATTTCTATGGTGATATTGGTAGATTCATGCAATCCCCATAGCCTACACATCATAATTCCAGCATAGCAGTTAGGAGAACATAGGGAGTCGACTGAGTACTTACCCAAGGTTTCATGCTTGTGTTTTGCTGGATTCTTTCTCCAACCTCGAATTGGTTCAGACTCGGTCTCGTTCTCTGCTTGAAACTTCTCCAAAAATGCAGCATTATATTTCTTCTCTTCTTGTGGCAGGTGATACATTAGCCTTAGGTCTTCGGCTCGAAACGAACCGAAAACCCTCCCGTCTATAGTTTCAAACAGTCTATTGATAATTGGGAGCTCTTGGAGTGCCCACCTTACCACATCTGTGTAAGGAAGAACCTGCTCCCGAGCTGCTATTCTGTGTAGGAAGGAGTCAACCAAGTCTTTTAAATTAGCATCAGATTTGCTGGTATTATCACATAAAATCTCTACTTCGGTCACCATTGGCCCTTCCGCTTCAATCAAATTATAAGTCCCTTGCCAAGTGGTCCTGGTGAGTCCTAAGCATGTTGTATCTGATATCAACCCTTTGTTCTTCCCAGTTGGATCAGCGACAGCTAGCCCTACGGCTGGCGGAGCAGTAGGCATTGTAGTCTTCTTGGATTTCTTTCCCATTCCACTTTCTTCTGTTTCTATGGACGAATTCTGCGCAGAGTGAAAGATAAGCGCAATACATGCAACAATATCATGAATCGAATAGAATGAAATATATATATATATATCTTGGCACATTCATAGTAATTAATCGACTTAAGGTGGCCTTATGATCAAATACGTGGATAGGCTTCGAGCCTGCTTTTTTATTAAATGGTCGTTACGGCCTGTCAGTCTTATTAATTACAATTGATTCGATTAATGGATGAATGATTTATTTGAAGCATGCTTAGGGTGATTTGGTGGTTTGAACACGGATGAGCGGCTTTTCCAAAGGATATGACCTTAATTACGAATAAATCATATCAAACTGCCTTTATGATTGTTACTTTGAGAACTGTGCCATTTACCTTTTGCGAAATCGGGCATCGGGGAAATGCTAAGTTATTGCATTGGTTTTGCTTGGAATCCCCGATCGCCGATATCCGATATCGCATCGCGTCGGGCATAGCTGGTAGGGCCGCTTAGGATGAGGGCATGGTGAGTCACCAATCGCCGATAGCGATCTCGCATCGCATTGGATGAGGAGAAGCTTAGTTGTGCTTTAGATGTTATTACCGATTGCCGATTGCCGATTTCGCATTGCATTGTAGCAAGGATCATTACTTGTGTTACTTTATGCTTTTGCCAATATCCGATAGCGATTTCGCATCGGCGAAAACTAACATGTCCCTTACATTGTGTTTTCTTTGTCATTGCGATATGCGATCTTGCGATCGCTTTATCGCAATGATAAAGATAAATCGTTTTATATTGGGGTTTTTTTATTGGTTTTATTAAAAAGCCTTTTGTGAAATAGAACTTTAAATTAATACCAATTTGAAACAAAAATTAAAAAGGGACCCATTTCACATTATAGTTTTGGAATTTTAATGATATGAAATGGGGGGTTGTTGTAGGGCACAACAGTTGGTGATTCGCTGGGAGAAGCAGTTATCTCTGAACAGTATAGAAACACTTAGACTTTTTCATAATAGAAATTTTATTCAAAAGGGAAAATTCTAATATAACTAGATATCGTTGCATTCTGAGGAAACAAAACTTTCTTTGCTAATTTCCTCTCTTGTTGAAAATAGATACATTCCAGATTTTCAAATTGGTACTTATTGGTTGATATTGATAAAATAGGAAACTTTTCCAAATCAAATTTTAAAATTAACTCCTTTGCCATAGGTAGAGCCTCTGTTGTCCATAGTCTCGGCAGGGATACCTTTTAACCACATCATTGTCTATTGTCCTATTCACTTCAGAGCATGATTAACAGAATGAATTCAAAAACATGTTTTTTCACATTTGTTTTCATTTTCTTTTTCTGTTATTTTGTAAGATAAAAAGTCATTGCCCTGGTGTGGTGGCCAGTTAATTGACAATGCCATTCACTGGAAGTAATCTAACCGAACAAGCTGGCTCGTGATGAGACCCCTTGTCTTACAATTGAAGCCATTACCCTGTTTTGGTATGCAGTGTTGGTAATGTCGGCTAAAC
>APFE030906824.1:8602-29802 GCA_000404065.3 Pinus taeda | reverse complement strand
ATGTTGATTTTAATTTAAGCGTTGATTTTAATGGTTGTTCTTTAGGACAAAGGTGATGGAGATGAAACTTGATGATGTATAGACTCGACTCCAATTCTCTAAAAATGCACCTAAGATGATTCGATAACTTTTCTTTTCAATGAATGTTCTAGTTAAGAGAGTTGAGAGAATGCAATCTTTTCAATAAACACAACTTCCTCAAAAGACAATCAAAGAAACAATTTTCTTTATCTTTCAAAACACACAAAACAAGACCACTCTCTACTTAACGAAAAAATTCTTTTCTCTTTCAAGACGTCAAATGTTACTCTAAAGCAAATGTCGCAAAGGAGATCGTTGATAATTTCCTATCTAGCGAAAAGCATGTAAAACTAATCTAATCAAAGCAAATTCAAGATCTATGCAAATTTATGAAAAATCACTCAAAAAGCGAAACAAAGGAAATGAATCTAACTTTTTCTTAACAACTTAATCTAAGAAGCAAAAGCTTACTAGGATGATTCTTGGGATGTTTTACTTGGCAATGATCGATCCAAGGACTATTTTATGTAGAATCACAAACTAATCAAAACAAAAACTCATCTCTTTTTGTTCTTTTTGTAAAATGAAATTCACAGCTTTAAATGAACAAGCTTATTGAAATTTTGCAAAGAGGCAACACAAAGGTAGGTCGCTCACGAGGGTAGATTTTGTGACTGGTCGACTCCTAAGAAGATCAACAAAACCAGAGAGATCTAAGGCTTTGTGACTTCTAAACCCAAAGTCACTATAGGACCAATTATAAAAACCAAAGCCTAAGGCTAAAATCTCAAGGAATTTCACTAAAACTTTCGACACTAATGGAAAAAGTATAGGTGAAGGTTTCTGACAGTCAACAGTGGTTCTGGGCAGAAAAAACTAAGAAAAACAAATTCAAAAGGGAGAAACTGATAAAAAGGGAAATTTTCTTAATTTTACCAGGGTACGCAGGCAACCTGTTTAACCAGGTGCGGGCACGCTCTGTGTACACAGATACAGTGCGTACAAGTACGCACTGTGTCTAACCCAGAGGATGCGTACTACTGTAAAACAAAGGAAAACTAAGTTCTAAACTGACCCTAAGCTAAGCCACCCAAAAACACAGTCAAGCAACCAAAAAGCAAAAGAAATAAGACTCTTTTCAGATCAAAGCAATGATTAAAGGAAAAATCAAACCCAACAATGGATTCCCCAGTGGAGTCGCCAATTTGTCATGCGGAAAGAGTTATATTTGCGGACAAATCTAACCTCCCTAGGAGTCTAAGACTCTCTAGTGACAAACAAACCAAACAAGAGCAATCCTTCTCTAAACACACATTATTCTATGAGAATTCAAATGTTTTTCGATCTTACCTTAGGTCCAACGCTTGTTGTAGCAGTCCAGCCTTGCTGATCCAGATGAGCTCCTCCTTCTCACTTTAAGACCTGCATACACTAACAGTCAAACGATTACATAACACCTGAATATTTCATAAAACAAAGCATATTCATCATATAGACCAAGGAGTACATGAAATAATTCATTAAAAACAAATCATTGAGAAGAATGGACTTATTTGTATTAAAGAAACAAAAAAGGAACCATTACAACCTGAGCCTTGGTGTTGTGCAAGTTCCTCCCAGGGTCCAACAAGATATTTCCTCTACTTTGACAAGCTCACCCACTCCCAATATGGCGACAAGGAAGGATAGTGATCTCTCCTCACAAGTCAACAATGGAAGTCCTAATTCTAGCAGCGTTTACCCTTTAGAATGTTCATCTTTCAACCTCCCCTCCTTTGGCCCAAGGCCTGTATTTATAGTATTCTAGAGGAAGTTATTCAGTTCCAACATCAATGGGATACTCCCTCTTTTGGATGGGGTAGCTCCTCTCTTGATGGGATAAGTTCCTCTATCATAGGGGTGCATGAACCATCTGGAGGCGCTCAATACACGTCAAACACTCTTCTAGAAGGCTCTAGAAGTGACCACAAGTAACTTTTTAAAGATGAAACTCGCGCCTTTTGACCTTTACAGGGGTACGCACCCAACCTTTAGCTTACAAAGCGTATTACTACGCAGGTCTAATGTATTTGGAGTGCGTACACGCAGGCAAGGTAGAGAGAACCTGCGTACCCAGAGATAAACATGTTTTCAAGTGACTTTCTCTCTCTTTGAAGTTTTGACATGAAGAGCAGAGGTATGGGGCTTGACAAAGAGGACAATGTGGCTATTGATGAGGCCATATAGACTGCAGATAGTCAAGGTGACAAATTTCAGTGTAACAATAGACTGTGTGGTCCCATATGTTTTTGGTATGTTCTGAATGTGTTGAATGCTGAATGCCCTGACTTATATGTAAGGTTAATACCATTGTTATACTGAAATGATGTTGACTCCATAAGCCCAATGGATAGTTGCTAAATGTGTTTCCACCATTCATATTTTTACATTTGTTTCACAAGAGTTAGCCCTCTTAACTATAATAAAAAACATTAACCCTTTGAGAGAGCCCTCTCTAGTTGGGGAGGCTAAGCCTCAGCCTAAAGTAGGTTTGAAACAAATACTTGAAGTCTTCCTGGTCTACAACCTTCCAGGGCCTGATTTTGAGATAACATTTTGGTGCGTCTACCGGGAGTCTAAAGATTAATCATTCCTGAAATCAAGAGACTAAACTTCTGAAGGTAGCAGGAGCTCATAAGAACTTTCGAGGCTGCAATCTACCTTGGTGACTCCATACATTTTCAAAAGTTGAAAAGGTGGCTTCGAGAGGGAGATACACATGGAGCAATCCTGACCTAGATCCACCTACCCCTGTGGACAATCCAAACACCATTTCAAGGAGCAGACAAAGATTTATCAAAATACCAGGTATTCCATCTTTTTCAAAATCTTTGCTCTCTGAATTTTCAAGAAGTCCTGCAGACAAAATTGTTGATGATAAGATTCATGAGGTTTTGTTGAGGTGTAGAATTGAGGCTTCTGTGATCCATCATAGTTATAAGAAGAGCTTCGGCGTAGATCACATGAAATAGACTTTTGTCGACGGGTTTCGAACCAACTAGTGTGGTTCATCGTCAGGACAAGTTGAAGAAACAGATCAGGCCTAGCTTGTTAAATAGACAGAGCAGAGACTCCAACGGCTACCTAACGGCTAAGTTTGACTCTAGGACCCAGGCCAAAATTATATTTAATGTTATTATTATTTTTACAATATTAAGGTTAATATTATATTATTCTATTTCTAGAAAAAAGAGAAGATAGGTACATTTAATAACTGATCGAATAGTAATAAAAGTAATTAATTTATTTAATTATTAATAAAACAATACTAATGGTTATTTTAAAGGTTATTATTAAATTATTTATTGTTTGAATGATTTCTTTTATATAAATAAATATATATTTTATATTCATTTATTAATATCTTGATTAAATATATATATGAGTTATTTATTAATGGTATGTTAATATGTTTATGAAATTATTAACTCTACTAATTATTAATACCATTCTTAAGGGTTAGTTAGAAAATAAAAGAGGGAAAATAATTAATATATTTAATTATAATGAAATAATACTAATGGTTATTTTAAATATTTAATTATTGTTTGAATGAATTCTCTATACATAAATAAATATATAATCTTAATTCATTTATTAATTAACGTAAGTTAATATGTTTACAAAAAATTAATTAAATTTACTAATTATTATTACCCTTCTTAAAAATAAAAGGGAAAATAATTAATTTATTTCCTGAGATTAATTATAGTATATATATATATATATATTATATATATATATATATAATATATATATATATATTATAATTTTTAATAATATTAAAATGTGATTAAATTGTCTAGAAAAGCTATATTCCTTAGATTAAATAGCTGAAAATAAGTAACTAAAAAGAATAAATGTAATACAAATTTCCCTAAGAATATATCATAGTTTAGATACATTAATAATAACATAATGAATTAAATAATTAATTACCACAATAGGGGAAGGACCCTCATTAGACTGGATTAATACCTTCAATCTTATATATCTATTAATGAAAATAATCACAACTAAATACACGAGGAACCCAATAAATAGGAGAGAACATAAAGCAGCGAGCGATATATATACTCGAAAAGATTAAACAAAATCCCCCAGGATGCCCAAAGGGGCAGGGGGGGGGGAGGAAGAAACCCTAATACGAGAGGCCAGGGATCCAACTTCTACTAACCTTCCAACCATCATCTCTGTTGAGATTATTGGGTCTACGCTCAATTTCTATAGCTTCCCTTAACTTGCGATGATGGAACCGATCTACTCTGGCAATGACCTTGGCCTCCTCTATACAGACATGGTGCTTAGTCTTTTCCACGTGCTCAGCTAAGGTTGAGGACTTTGTTCTACCATGCCTCAGGGCTGCTACATGCTCGCAAATTCTCTGCTGTATGGAGCGCCCCGTTTCCCTTATATAGGGTGTCCCACAAGAGAAAGGAATCAAATACACACCCTTCATGTCTTTGGGGTTAACAGGATCCTTCACCGACCGCAGGGAATTACGAATGGTTCGGAGGGGTCTGAAGGTTGAGGGAATGTCAAACTTTCTAAGGATCCGAGCAATCTTGTCAGTGGTCCCTTGGATATAGGGAAGATGGACACCTAGATTGCGTTCCTTTGGCTCTTTTTTAGTAAACGCATTTTTAGAAGCTTTATGGAATGCCTTCTGACCTAGGTGCCTACTATATCCATTTTCCACAAAGACATCAAGGAGGTGGGATCTCTCTCTGTCCAGGCTATCATTATCCGAAATCCTGAGGGCATGCGTGGCCAGGGTGTTAAGAACCCCCATCTTCTGAGCAGGGAAATGATGGGAATCAGTGTGAAGATACTGCTCATTGTGAGTTTTCTTACGGAACACCGCGTGGGAGAGAGAGCCGTCCTTCTTCCTCGAAATGAGAATATCTATGAAAGGGAGGTTGTCATTAACCTCTTTTTCCATGGTGAACTTAATAGCTGGGGACTGGCCGTTGAGGTGATCTAGGAAACGATCCATCTCCTCATGGCCATGGGGCTAGATGACATTAGTGTCATCTACATACCTTTTCCACAGCTTAGGAGGGAGACGAGCCGAGGCAAGATCCTTGGCTTCGAAATCTTCCATAAAAAGATTCGCCACGATCGGAGAGAGGGGGGAACCCATGGCAATGCCACAGGTCTGCTCGAAGAACTCACCCTCGAAACAGAAGAATGTGGAAGTGAGACATACCTCAACCAGATGAGCCGTGTCCGGATCTATTAGGCGATAGATCACTTCCATGTCCTCTTTTATAGGAATGCAGGTGTATAAGGAGACCACATCAAAGCTGACCAAAATTTCCTCAGGGTCAAGCCTAATATCCTTGAGATCCGTGATGAAGGATGCAGAGTCCTTCACGAAGGACTCAGTGCGGCCAACCAAGGGCTTAAGCTTGAGAGTCAGAAACTTGGCAAGGAGGTAGGTCGGACCTCCGATGGTGTTAACGATAGGCCTCAGAGGGACCCCTTCCTTGTGAATTTTAGGCACCCCATATATTCTAGGGGCGATGGGATTGCTCTCAATGAGCTTATGGGAAAGGGCACCCACCGAGTTGCTAGAATTGATGGCATGAGCCACTGTCTTAGAGATTTTCTTCAGAGGGTTCTTGGCAAGTTTTTTATAACTGCCACTGTTGTGAAGATGATCTAACATCTTCTTACGGTAATCATCTTTGTTGAGGATGACCGTAGCCCCTCCTTTATCTGCTTTAAGGACCACAATATCTTCATTCTGATTTAAGGACTTTAAGGCATAGAACTCCTCCTTACTGAGGTTCCTTCGAGGTGGTTTAGCCTTCCTAAGGACCACTGCACAATCTTGCCTGATGGTGTCCTTAATATTATCAGGCAGATCTCTGATTCCATGCTCCACGTCACAAATAATGTCATCTACCGGGATTTTGCTAGGGGCAAGGGCAAAGTTTAAGCCCTTGCTTAAAAGACCAAAAACAGACTGGGGGAAGGAAAAACTAGAAAGGTTAACCACCTTATTATTCCTAGAAGACGAGGGAGGGGAGACCTTTATACAGAGGTTCTCATGCTCTTTACTACTAAGAGGACCCACATAGTCATCCTGACATACAATCCTCTTATTGGAATCACCTATGTTATCAACATTAATAAAACCATTAGTATTACCTAACATACTATTGTTATTGCTTAGATTATTAATATTATTATTAGGAAACATATTATTCTTATCTACCTCATCATTGATGTTATCATTATTGATGTTATTATTGGTGTTATTGAATGATTCATTATTATATTTAGAATTGTGTAAATTAATAATGTTATTATTAGAAATCTTATTATCATTATCCACATCATTATTGATGTTATTATTGATATTATGATTATTTTTAGAATTATATAAATTATTAATCTTCTTATTATAAATATTATCATAGTTCAAACTGTTACATGTATTGTATAGATTATCTACGATATTCCTGTTCCTATTTTTGTTAATAGAAGTTTTATTGCTATCAGTAATGTCTTTATTAATGCAGTTATATAACCTATTCTTATCCTTATTTTTATTGTTCTTACTATCGTCTATAATGAAATTACCCTCATGATTTTTACCTGAATCTATATTACTGCTATCCGATGCTTTATTTATTATATTGAAGTTTAAGCCCTCACTTAACTTATATCTCGGACTACCGCATTCAGAACTAAATTTACCACGGCGACTGCAACCTAACTTGAAGCTGACCTTATGAATTACCGTGCTCACCTCGTCCTGACAATCCGCTTTGATGCCACATGGGAAATGACTGTCCAAATCGGCGAGCGTCGCCTGATCCTCGCTACCAGTAGATAGATCGTTATTTTCTAACTGTACGCTTGTAACTCCAGCTGCGCCTGAAACCCCAACTGCGTTATTCATTTCACCAGCAGCTGCGCCTGAGATTCCAATTGCGCTGTTCTCATCACCTCTCGCTGCGCCTGAAACCCCAACTGCGTTATTCACTTCACCACCAGCTGCGCCTGAGATTCCAACTGCGCTGTTCTCATCACCTTCCGCCTGCGAGAACGTTCTAGATGGCGAGACTTCCCCGCTAATTCTGAATGAATCTTCTAGTTGGAACCTTGGACTACGCGATAGGAAATCCTTGGGCACGGCTGTGGACGTAGTCTCAACCTCGAACTTGTCAACCGGATTGACAGCACTGCTGACCACGTTCCTGTATTGTTTTATTAATAATTAAATAAATTAATTACTTTTATTACTATTCGATCAGTTATTAAATGTACCTATCTTCTCTTTTTTCTAGAAATAGAATAATATAATATTAACCTTAATATTGTAAAAATAATAATAACATTAAATATAATTTTGGCCTGGGTCCTAGAGTCAAACTTAGTCGTTAGGTAGCCGTTGGAGTCTCTGCTCTATCTATTTAACATGTTAGGCCTGATCTGTTTCTTCAACTTGTCCTGACGATGAACCACACTAGTTGGTTCGAAACGCGTCGACAAAAGTCTATTTCATGTGATCTACGCCGAAGCTCTTCTTATAAGTGTTGTTGAGGTCTCAAAACGAAGAAGAACTTATTGGAATTATTTTAGATTTACAAAAAAGAGGTATTGATACTTCATCCTTAGTGTCACAAAAATATAAGGAGGAATTTTGGGAGGTTGTTACTTTTGAATTGTTATTAGAAGAGGAAGATCTAAACAAACTTAAAGAGCTTGATCCTTTTGAAGTCTTACTCAAATCTAAAACTGGTCTACCCCTTCCAAATTGGAGTACATTTGTCAGTGGTTTTCAAAGTCCAAATAGTCCTTTTTGTATCAGTACTTTATCTTCTGCCTCTGCTAGTCCTAGTAGTTCTCAGACACTAGGAAATCCATCTCATATCAGTTCTGGTTCCTCTATCCCTATAGTACCTGTTATCACTTCTCCTCCATTAATTATGGCCGTACCTACTAGGTATGCTCCACTAGCCCTTCCTATTTTTTTACATGACCTTCCCAACAAATATGCTGCTAGAATTCCAACATGGGGTGGAGATGAAGAAATCACAGCAGAAGAACATGTAGACAGATTCAATTATTTTGCTGACAGAGAGGAAGTTGATGATGAGGATGTGAAGCTAAGATTGTTTGCACAAACTTTCATTGGAGAGGTTAGAAAATGTTTTAAAGCTCTTACAGCTAGGAGCATTCACAGTTGGGTAGAGTTTGAAGATAGTTTTCTAAGAAAGTGGGGAAACAGAACTAATCCAGTCCAAGCTCTCACTGAATACAACAATCTTAGAAGAGCACCTGATGAAACCATCCAAAACTTCTCCAAAAGATTTAATAAAATACACAATTCCATTCCAGCTCATTTGAATCTTCCTAGTGCCTTGGCACAGCTGAGATACGCTGAAGCCTTTGATTCTGACTTCTCTTTGTTACTCAGAGAAAGGGATTCTTCTACTCTTGCTGACATGCAAAACGATGCAATTAAAGTGGAAGGAAACATGATTGCTACCAAGAAATAAAAAATGGAAAAAGCCAAACTAAAAGAAGAAGAGAAACCTTCCACTTCAGCTTCAGAGGATAAGTTTGACACAATGATGAAGACCATGGAAAAACTGATGGATCGATTGGCTCTTGGGAATACTTCTGCTCCTCCAGTGTAGCAGGAACCTCAATTTAGAAATCCTCAGTTGAGGAGACCTCAAAATCAGCAAAGGCCAAGAGAAAATAGGAATCAACAACCAGATCCTCCAGTAAGACCTCCTTTCCAGCAAAACTTGGTTGATGATGAAGATGAACCTGAAATCCCTGAGGAGTCCATCCATTGTTTTGATGAAGAAGTACCAGGTATCCTTTTGACCAGGTATCCTTTTGACTAAGGAAGAACATGATGAGTCCAGTATGACCAAACCAGGGGAGGAACCTTCAGACTATTTAAAGGGCTATCAGCATGCTATCTTTGAGATGCAAAAGCAGTACAATCTCAGGAACAGAAACGTGCCTATTACAACAAGCAAAGCACAGCCAAAGAAGGATGCCTCAAGGGCTATTGAAGATAAGAAGGACAATTCAAAGGTTTTTGAAGTTAAAAATGATTCTCCACCTGGAAAAAAGGATATTCAAGCTCCATCCCATACTAAAGAAACTGAAAAGACTGTTTCTGTTTTTAACCTTGAGAATGAGATTGCAAAAATCAAAATATCAGTTCCCTTTAGTGAAATCCTCAAGGTAGACAGATACAGAAGTAAGATTGTTGAAATGCTCAATTCACAACCAGGAGTAGTTGATATCTTAAATGTACAAGAAGATAATCCTATTATTTGCTTGGGTCCAAGACTTGAAGATGAGTAAATGAAGAGTTTCCTCCTTTCTACATAAGCATTAGCATTCATGATATGATCTTACATAATGCTATGTTAGATTCAGGGGCATCTCATAATCTTATGCCCAAGGTGATCATGGAAAGATTGGGACTACAGGTGACTAGACCATATAAGGATCTATTTTCCTTTGATTCAAAAAGAGTTCAATGCATTGGTTTGATTAAAGATGTTGTGGTGGGTCTCACACAAATTCCAGCAAAGAAAATTGCCATGGACATTGTTGTGGCCGACATTCCACCTAAGTTTGGGATGCTTCTTTCAAGATCGTGGGCAGCAAATATCAAAGGCACGATGCAGATGGACCTTACCTATGCTACTATCCCATATTTTGGTGAGCAAAGGAGGTTGTATCGGGAGACCAGAATGGCTTATATGGTAAGCAGAAAAGACAATCCTCAAAAGTTTCCTATTTATTCATTTGATACTAGTCTCAGATCAGCCATCCTATTCAATGAATCAGTTGGAAGAGAATCAGAATAGAAGCTTTCAGAAAATCAGTGTCAAGGAAGGTAACAAGGAGATGAAAGAGACAAAATAGGCTGGTGGTCATTACACTTTGATGGATCAACAGGAAGAGAAGGGGCAGGAGCTGGGATTTGGATCACAGGTCCAAATAAGGAAAGTAAGTTTCTCTCCTATAAGTTAAATTTTGATTGCACTAACAATATGGCCGAGTACGAATCTCTGATTTTAGGCCTATAAGACTTGATAAAATTGAAAGCTAGAAACATCGTTGTTTGTGGAGATTCTAAATTGGTAATTAAACAAGTAGAAGGAGCTTACCAAACTAAGGATGCAAGGATGAGAGCATATAGAAATTTAGTGTTGGATTTGTTGGAAAAGTTTTAGGCCTATTCTTTCACCATCAAAACCAGAGACCAAAACTCTATTGCAGACTCTCTTGTTGTTTTTGCCAGCCTTTTTATTATTACTATGCACTCTTCTGAAAATTATGAGGTGGAGGTTCGCCATCAACTAGTTATGCCAGATAACATCACAAATTGGCAAGTCTTTGAGGATGATCAGCAGGTAAGGAATTTCATTGAATTAAGGGGAGAATTTGAAAACACTCAATTGGATCAGCAAAATATGTTAGTAGAGTCAAAAGAAATATCCGAAGTCTTACAATTAAAAAACAACTTAATTCCAAAAGGCTTTATTCCCCTTGAGAAATTGTTTGATCAAAATGATGTGTTCAAAGCTCCAAAATTACAAGCTGATGGGGAAGAGGTAGAAAGCTGCAATTTAGGGGATTCAGTTGTGGCTAAGATGGTCAAGATTTCAAAATTTCTTTCAGCTGATATGAAGATTAAATATGTTGAGATGATGAAAAATTTCATTGATGTTTTTGCATGGAGCTATGCTGACTTGAAACAATATGATTCCTCAATTATACAACATATCGTTCCTATTAAGGAGAATGAAAAACCTTTCAAGCAGAAGTTAAGAAGAATTAATCCTCTCCTACTACCATTGATTGAAAAGGAAGTGAAAAAACTTTTCGATGCTAAGATTATTGTTCCAATCAAATTCTCAAATTGGCTTGCTAATTTGGTCCCAGTTAGGAAAAAGAATGGAGAGATAAGGATTTGTATAGAGTTCAGAAATCTGAATAAAGCCTCATTGAAAGATAATTATCCTCTTCCCAAGATGGATCTGATTCTGCAAAACATTGTTGGTTCACAAAGGATGTCTATGCTTGATGGTTTCTCAGGGTACAATCAGATTCTTGTTCATCCAAATGATCAAGAAAAAACGGCCTTCACAATGCCATGGGGAACATTCATGTCTCCCAAGATGCCTTTTGGTCTTATGAATGCAGGGGCCACTTTCCAAAGAGCAATGGATATTGCTTTTGCTGAAGAAAAGGATAAATCAATGGTGGTATATCTTGATGACATCATAGTTTTTTCAAAGAGAGAAGAAGATCATTTGAAACACCTTGAAAGAATCTTGTTGAAATGTAGAAGGTTTGGCATTTCTCTTAATCCCACTAAAAGTATTTTTGCTTTAACATCAGGCAAACTTCTTGGTCATATCATTTCTGAAGAAGGAATTAGGATTGATCCAAATAGAGTTAGTGCAATTCAAAGGTTAGATCCACCAAGAAGTAGGAAATAAATTAAATCCTTTCTTGGAAAAGTCAACTTTATTAGACGCTTCATTCCTAACTTTGCTGAAGTTATCAAGAATAACGCAAAGATGTTGAAAAAGGGAGCAAAATTTAGTGGACAGCTGAAGCAAAGAAATCTTTTGAGGAGATCAAGAAGGCACTCACACAAGCACCAATACTTATCAGCCCAGATTTTACCAAAGAATTCCTTATGTTTACATTTGCTTCTGAGGATACAATTGCTAGAGTTTTGCTGCAAAAAGGAAATCAAGGTACTGAACAACCTATTTCTTTCTTTAGTAAGACATTAGCTAATGCTGAACTAAAGTACAATATCCTGGAAAAACAAGCTTATGCCTTGGTGAAAGCAATAAAGGATTTCAGCATCTATGTTTTTCATTCTCACATTGTTGCTTACATTCCAAATGCTGTTATAAAGGATATTCTGACACAGGCTGATCCGGATGGAAAAAGAGGTAAGTGGATAGCAAAACTGTTAGAATATGACATTGAGATTAAACCCACGAAATTGGTAAAGGGTCAAGGCTTAGCTAAGTTGCTGACACAATCAAATTTTGACTGTCTTGACATCAACTTAAGTATAGAGATCTCAGAAATTTCTGAAAATGAAGAGGAGTTGGTCAAAATAAATGAAAAATTCTTGCTTTCAGAATGGTACAAGGACGTAGCATTTGTTCTGCAGCATAATAAACCCCCTGCTAATATTTCAAAGTCCAAAGCTCGGTTTGTCAAGCTGAAGTCTCTAAGATATTTTGTGTATGACCAAAATTTGTTTTGGAAAGATGTAGGAGGGATATTATTAGATTGTCTCCTTGAAGAAGAAGCTGATAAAGTAAATGATGAATTCCATAAGGGAGATTTTGGAGGACATCACTATTAGAAAGCTACTGCAAACAAGGTCTTGAGAGCTGGATATTTTTGGCCAACTATGTTCAGAGATATCTATAAAAAGGTAGCTACATGTCATGAAGGTCAAGTGTTTGAAGGAAAGAGGAAGCTTGTGCCATTGCCTTTGGTTCCTATATATGTTGAAGCGCCCTTCCAACAGTGGGGATTAGATTTTATAGGGGAAATTCATCCTCCTTCATCAAGACAGCATCGCTGGATTCTCACAGCCACTGATTACTTTACCAAATGGATAGAAGCGGTTCCAACAAGGCAAGCAAATGATTCAATAATTATCTCTTTCCTAGAAAATAATATTTTGTCAAGACTTGGTTGCCCAATGAAGATTATAACTGACAATGCTCAAGCTTTTAAGTCCAAGAAGATGATTAATTTTTTCCATCAGTATCACATCTCTCTTGGACACTCTACGGCTTATTATCCACAAGGAAATGGCCTTGTCGAATCATCAAACAAAAGCCTTGTGAGGATCATCAAAAAGCTGCTGCAAGAAAATAATAAAGCTTTGCATTTGAAATTAAAATATGCTTTATGGGCTGACCGGATTTGTACAAAGAGATCCATTGGAACATCGCCATATGAATTAGTATATGGTGCTGAAGCTATATTTCCAACATCACTTGGAGTACCAGTAATGAAGCTAATTCAGGGATAAGAGGAGGAACCAAATACTGTACAAAGAAGGATCAATCAGTTGATAGCCTTACAGGAGAAAAGAAGTGAGGTGTATGACAATCATCAACAAAGTCAGAACAGAATCAAGAGAACATTTGATAAGAAGATCAAAGAAGTGAATTTTCAAATCCATGATAAAGTACTGAAATGGGAAGCCAGAATTGAAGAAAAGGGTAAACACGGTAAGTTTGAAAATTTGTGGAAAGGCCCATATCAAATTTCTGCTTTTCATGGAAACAACACTTACATTCTGCAAGAAATTGATGGAAAACCATATGCTGGAGGACCTGTCAATGGCAGGTTCCTAAAGAATTATTATTGATCAAAATCCTACCATTTTCTCACAACATTGTACATACCTGTTTTATCAGTTTTTCTTTTGTTGCAAATAATGACAAGCTGAACAGAAAGCTTAAGCTCGAGGTGAAGGCCCAAGAAGTTGGAAAAACATGCTTGTCAAGCAAATCTATGTTTATCATAAAATGGATAAAGCATTGGACCTGCGAGTTCTTAGTGTACTACAGGAGCACACTATCCCAAGTGGAGCCATTGTTATCACTTAAGAATTCTAATGCCAAAATGTTTCACATTAGTTTGATGGTAAAGGTTGGTGCTAGTCTAAGTTTGATTTTTGTTTGCCTTAGAGTTCGAGTCTTAGGAGTCTTGAGTCAACTATGCATTATCATTCATTACCGGTCTCATAAACATGTGTCAGTATTGTTCAAAGGTTACTATGTGCCACAAAGCTCTTTAGGTAATTTCGTAGCGCATAAATCCTTTTTAGCAGTTTCACAGCGCAACATGTTTTAGGTGATTTCATAGCGCATAATTCAAATTTTACATTGACTGCCCTACAGAATTGGAGATTCGTGCAATCCGCAGTGAATCTTTCCCAACTGTCAAATCTGTCAAGTTCAATTATGGTTGCATCATCCACTGTCAGCTTATACACTCCACATATCATGTCTAACCGCTTATCTCCATCATTACAGTCGCTAGGTACCTTGGTACACTCGCATTACAAGATCCAAGAAAAGTCAGGTATTCACAGTCTTAGTCATGATTGCATTCATTGCATAAGAGACAAATCTACAAACGTTCAATTTGAATGCATTACATATCAAGCGAGGTAGCTATCAAGCGAGGCAGCTATCAAGCGAGGGAGAGATCAAAGATTGAAATAGAGCCGGTCATCAAACATATCATTCCGCTGGAGATTCATGGAGGGGTCTGTAGAGAGAAAGAATCACAGGTCAGGCAGTTGTTTAAGGACTGAACCTGAAGGTTTAGACATAACCTTGAGGAACAGGGAAGTTGAGCATGCATTCAAGCAAGCTGGGTGCTGGAATTTTTGCAAGAAACTCCAGGGAGGTCATGCACAGGTCACCAAGGAATTTGCCTTGAATTTCACAGGACTGAATTCAAAGGTTGGTATGCTTGAACTGTAGGTCTCACCAGACATAGTATCCACAGTTACGGAGATTCCAAGAGGGCAAGAAACTTGGTTTAAGAATTTCAAATTCGATATGAACCCATGTAAAGAATTTCTGAAGCATGAGTTCTTTAACTTCGATTTAAACAAATCTGTTCCTAGGAGTTATGTCAAGGATTCGTATGCCAATTTGCTTACCTGCATACATAAGTACCTTACCTATGAAGGGAGATACAATAAGGTGTATTCATATCATTTCAAACTTCTGTTGCATTTCACAGGGAAGACTGTTGAGCCTCAACCTTGCACCTTCCTATACACCCTCTTAGCCCTCATTCTCCACTCACTTCATTCATCCAGTGGTTAAATCATTGCATTATAGTCTAAAAAGGACTGTTTATATGGTTTTCTGACTATACTGATGTCTATTTTTTGGTTTAGTTTTTTTTGTTCATGCAACTGACACAGGTTTCCGCAGCCAACACAGGATTCCGCAACTATTTTGTTAAAAGTTGTGCTCCAGGTGTCCTCTGAAGGAACGAGCTACATGGGCAAGCTCCAGATGGCAGGTACATGGAACGTGTCCCTTCGAATTGGCCAAATCATCCATGAGAGGCCGCGGTCAACCAAAGTCAAAGACAAGGCCAGCCAAAGAGCTCAGCGGTGGCACATCACTATTTTGGGCACGTGAATGATACGTGGCCTAGTTCTCAGGTCACGAAGGCACCAGCACACCTGGAGATCGTTCTTGAACCGTGAATCTAACAGCCAACCACTCCGAAGATTTAAGAAGCATAACGACAGTTACACTAGATCTCGGTTGAAGAGATCTACGTGTCTATGGCAACGCAGTTAATAGCGTAGTAGTTGTTAGTTAGCTGTAGTATTTTTGCATTATAAATAACGCGTCATTGAACGTTGTAAAGAGACTTTTTGATGCATGTGAATTTTGAATTGTTTATGTAATTTCCGCGCTGTTGGTTATCTTATCACCCCACTGTTTTATATGTTGTTGATTTAAATACATGAGAAGACTTTTCTGAAGATAGCCGTGTGATTATTTGATTGGATGGAGTGGCAGAGGGCCCTTGCACGCTGAAGCCTTGTAAAGTGTTTATTTAGTTTCATTATGTTTTTGTTTTATCATTAGCTTGTACATAATATGTTGTTTTATGTTTCTGTTGTTCATATATTTACCTTTGTTTTCTTAGAGCTGTAAACTGATCAATGCTTTTTGCAGGTTCTCTTAGGCAGCCCGGGCAATTTTTCATCTTTTTAATAAATTTTGGCATATGAGATCATCTTGTCCTTCTTGCTAACTTTTATTTTCTGGATTTTACATTCAGCATTGTCCTTTTCAAGTTTTGATTTGCTTATTTCTTTTTCTGCTAGTTAGATATCATACTGCTTAACAATTTATGATTTCTTTCTGTGGTCAAATGACTATATCAACAGGAAATCAGAATATTACTAGCTGTAGTGTGATTTAGTTGTCATATTACTTACTCATGGTTTCTTTCCATAAAGTAGATTGAGCTGAATGGTAAAGGACTAGAAGAGTTTAAGTAGTGTGATTAATTTATTTTCTGCAATTTACATTTAGTCATCATACTGCTTGATATGTTCATGATTACTTCCCCAAGGTAGATTGAGTTGAAGGGTAAAGGATTTGAATAATTCAAGTAGTGTGATTAGTTTCTTTTATGCAATTTACTTTCTTGAACAGTTAAATATCCTATTGCTTAACTTGTTTATGATTACTTCCCACCAGGTAGATTAAGCTGAAGGGCAAAGGATCTAAAAAGTTAAAGTAGTGTGAATTAGTTGCTTTGCTTTAAGTTTGAGTTGTTTTCCAAGTTTTTGCTTTCTTTTCATTTTCAGCAGCAAGGATACTGGGCCATTGTCATTACTTAACTATTTGATACATTTGTTTTCTCTTAAGAATCGATTTTATTTTAAAGCTTTCTTTTGAGAATTTTCAAGTTTAGAAACCATCACCATCTACACTCCACACACTTCACACTTCACTTTTACCACCACACATTAAGGAAAAAATAAAATCCAAAAACAAACTAAAAAGCTTAAAACGAAAAAAGCCTAAGGAAATGGTTATCTAAGTACATATAGTACACCTCACTTCGTCAGTTTACGAACCCCGGGTTGACATTATAAATAGCAATTTAGATCACACTAAACCAAACATTTTGGTGCCGTTGCCGAGGAAGTGAAATTAGGTAGCCAATTTCTAAAAAATATATATATATATATAAAAACAAGAAAATTTCAAGGAAGGAAAATTGATAACCTCTCAAAGTATGATCTCCTCTTGTGCCTAGTTTGATTTTGAGGATCAGAAAAGAGAAAGTTATTGGTTTAATAGTTTCTTGAGTATGCTCTCTTCTTGCACCTAGAGTGACCTGGAAGATCAGAAAGAGAATTATTAACCCGACTTGAAGAAAAATAAAAAAATGACATGCATAGAGGAAGAGATTCTAGGGGAAGGTTTTTAGTTAGAGCCAAGAGTTCGATTTTTACAACTCCATCTACTTCAAGGAATAGACAAGAGACACCTCCATCATCTCCAACTCACACTCCTAGCCCTAGGATTCCTGGAATTCAAGTGGCAGTAGTTGACTCTCGCACACCATCCATCGAATCTGAATTAGGAAGAGATCCTTTAATTCCTTCTACAGGGAGACAAATTGTGATTGAAGAAGTAGAATCACCTGAGGAAGAAGAGGTAGAAATTCCTCCTCATTCACCCTTGGTAGAGGAACCAAAGGACTCTGAACTCTCCGAGGAAACTACCATGACAGAATAAGGAGCAACCGGATTTGGTAGAGGTAGAGGTAGAGGAGGAGGATGAAATAATGGAGGAGGTAGAGGTAACATTGGAGGAAACAAGGATGGAGATAACTCATTCGGATTTCCTATAGTCGATGAGGACTCCCGAGCCACAATGAAAAACATCTCACTATCTGTCCTCCCAAACTTCCATGGGTTAAGAAATGAGGACCCTGAAACATTTCTATGAGTTTGAGGTCGTGTATCGAACTTATGATTATCTGGAAGACTCTCAAAAACTCCAACTGTTTCCTTCAACATTGAAAGGAGCAGCTTTGAAATGGTTCATGGGATTACTCACTCAATCCATTAGGACTTGGAATGATATGAAACAAACATTTTTGGATAGGTACCTGGACTATTGTATGCCCACCAATCACAAGGATGAGGTATTCAAAATGGTGCAAAGAGAAGATGAAAACCTGGAGGATTTACTTGAAAGATTTCAATACAACCTGAAAATAGCAAAAATGAGTAACTTAGATGAGGAGACATTGAAAGCCTTCTATTAAAAGCCATTAGAGATGAATGGATAGATATTTTGAACATGATGGGAAAAGGAGGCATATCTCAACTTCCACTTCATGATATAGCAGAGCGATGTGTCCATCTCTCAAGGGGGAAATCTAAAACTCAAAAAGGGCCTAGAGATCCTTCTCTCATCAGAGCAAACAAATCTGCAACTAGATCAGTAAGTAGGGCTGCGATTGGAAAAATTCTTGATGAATTCAAAACTAATATCTTAGGGAGTCTTAGTGAGCAACTAGACACTCTTAAGATTCAAAATAAGCAGAAAGCAGAAGCTGAAGCTTTGGCCATCTTTTGCCCAAAATGTAGAAAGAAACATGCTCTAAGGGAATGTCCCTTGGATGCAAAAGTTGTAGAAACATGTGTAATATGTTTAGAGAATCATGAGACCAAGGATTGTCCATCAATCCCTGGGCTCAAAGCTGTCTTTCAAGAAGATCCAAACACAATTGAGTCTCTCTGTTTTGTCGCAAGGAGACCTTGGCAGGGGCAACGAAATCAAGGGTTTAACAACTCTATGAACTTTCAACCCCCACCAAATTGGAATCCTTGGCAACAACCTTGGTCCCAACCTCAAAATCCTTTTCAATCATGGATACAAGGTATACAAAATCCTTATGGGAGATTTGCTCAATTTTATCAATATCCTCCATCTTTTCAAAACCAACAAGATCCACAACTTCCAAATCAAAACCCTCAACTATCATTGCCATTTCAACAACAACAACCTTCTCAACAGAATCCAAATTCTCAACTATTGCTTCCATTCCAAAAAAAGTCAAATCAACTTCCTTCTTAGCCATTACCAAACCCCAATAATAAAAACCCTCAAAATGCTTACATGACGGAAGGTCAACAATTTCAATTTCCTGCCTATATGATTGTTCGTCTCAATGATCTACAACTCAGATAAGGTAGAGTCTTAGATAAACCTTCTATAGATGTTCAAAAGCGAAGCATTTCTGAGGAAGATTCTCTTGAAGCCAATAAGGGTTCTGAAGCATCTCTTCAAAACCCAAGCACTAAAAAAGGAAAAGAAAAAGAGTTAACCCCCACAACTCCTATAGTTGAGCAACCTACATCTTCATCCACACCTCCTTTTCTTGAAAGGTTACAAATTGAAAAAGGGGTGGAAAAACAAATCTTGTTGCCTGACTATGATTTTCTAGATCAATTGAAGAATGTCTGTATCAAGATTCCCTTGTTACAAGCCATTAAAGAGATTCCTATTCTAGCAAAAACAATAAAGGAGTTAAGTCTTAAAAGACCAGGAAGGAAACCAAGAGATACAAGAAGAATCCACCTGGTAGGAAAAATTGCAGATATCATGATGGGAAAAATTACTATGTAGAAGTATGTAGATCCTGGTAGTCGAATTGTCAAAACACATATCAATGGGGTATAAATTCCAAATACTTTGATTGATTTAGGGGCTGTTATCAACATCATGAGTAGACAGACTATGGAACAGCTAAAACTTCCTAATATTCTTTTTACACCTACTTTATTGCAACTTGCATATTGATCAATTATTAAACCAGATGGTGTATTAGAAGACATTTCAGTATCCTTAGACTCTTGGGAATATCCAGTAGATTTCATGATTTTAACTCCCATGAGTAATTTAGGAGGACATCCTCTCATCTTAGGAAGACCTTGGCTAGCCAAAGCTGATGCTTTTATTAGTTGTAGGTCTGGGGATATGTATATTTCTGATGGTAATTCGACAAAGAAGTTCAATTTGTATCCTCCAGCAAAAGAAATTATAGAAATAGGAGATAATGAGTGGATTGATGATGAAGATACTATACAACCTGTCTTTACCATTTCTGAGATCAGTGAAGATAGTCAAATTCTGAACACATTAGAAAATTTTGAAACATCTTCAGAATATGACTGCACACAATTTCAGTTGGATTCTGACATTGAGTATCTATCATCTAGACAAATGTCCCTTTTCTCTATGGAAGAGTTTGGTAGTTTCGCCATTGAGATCTTTCCAGGAAAAACATTGAATATCAACAAAAATTTGGAAAAATCACAACAGGAAGAGCTAACTAAAATCTTGCAAAAACATTCTACTGCATTTGCATGGGAGTATACCGATATGAAAGGTATTGATCCTAAGACTTGCATTCATCACATCTACATTGAGGAAAACAATAGACCAATCAGACAACCTCAAAGAAGGATGAATCAAACCTTAGGGAGATAGTGAAAGAAGAGCTCCAAAAGTTACTTAATGTAAACTTCATTTATCCAATTTCAGATAGCCGATGGGTTTCTCCTTTGGTTATAGTACTTAAAAAGAACGGTAAATGGAGGGTTTGCATTGATTACAGGGAATTGAACAAAGCAACTTTGAAGGATCACTTTCCTTTACACTTTATTGATCAGGTATTAGATACTTTAGTAGGCAAAATGTATTTCTCGTTTTTGGATGGTTTTAGTGGTTACAATCAGATTCAGGTAGCACCTGAAGATCAGGACAAGACCACACTTACCTGTCCATGGGGAACTTTTGCTTACCGAGCACTTCCTTTTGGATTATGTAATGCACCCGCAACATTTCAAAGGGCAGTACTAGGAATTTTTTCTGATCTAATTCATGATTGTGTAGAGGTTTATATGGATGATTTTACAGTTTATGGTGATTCATTTGAAGAGGCATTAGAGAATTTGGAAAAAGTCCTTATAAGATGTAAGGAAACAAACCTTTCATTAAGTCATGAGAAATGCTTTATGATGTTTACTGAAGGGATTGTTTTAGGACATCATATTTCAGGGGATGGGATTAAAGTTGATAGATCAAAAGTTGAAGTCATCTCCAAGTTGCCTATTCCAAATTGTCAAAAAGATGTTAGAAGTTTTCTTGGATTTACTAGATATTATAGAAGATTTATTGAAAACTTCACCAAAATAGCATCTCCACTCTTCAAATTACTTACAAAAGACTGTGAATTCAAATGGGATCCTAATTGTCAATCTGCATTTGAAACTTTGAAAACAAGAATATCTGAAGCACCCATTTTGAGCAGGCCAAATTGGAAACTTCCTTTCCATATTTCTACAGATGCTTCAGATACAGCTCTAGGAGCTGTGTTGGGTCAAAAGGATTTAGTTCCTTATGCCATTTACTACACCAGTAAACATTTGACTCCCACCAAATTAAATTATACTGTGACTGAGAAAGAGTTCTTAGCTGTTGTTCATGCAATCAACAAGTTTAGACATTATATAACAG
>APFE030906809.1:287642-310425 GCA_000404065.3 Pinus taeda | reverse complement strand
CTCCTATTTATATTTTTATTAATTTACCATACCTCTTTTATAAATATGGTATTTGGCCCATAGGATTCACTTAAATAAAACCTACTCTTGAAAATTAGGGCGAATGGAAAGTTGTAACTCCAAATTTCAAGGGCTAAATTTACCTTTTTTACCCTCTCCCTTAAAATAAGGTGGGCTATTTGAGGCAATTTGTAAAAATGTACTATGATACAAAATATTCGCCCACTAAAAATTTATAACCCCTTAATTTCGCCTAAGGGCAAAAATTTGCCCCTAAAATTTTCCATGGATGGGATCAATGATAAACGAAGAGTACATGACCAAGTTTCTAGAACTATTGAGGTATGTACCATATCTTACATATGAGAAGGTTAAAATTCAACGATTTTTCTATGGTTTTCAATTAACATTTAGAGACCAGATTGAGTATGATGAGCCTTGGTCACTTGAGGAAGTCATTGGGAAACTAAAGAATTTCTATGAACAGTCAAAGCGTAAGAATTAATCTTAGCAAGGATGGAAGGGAAAGGACAAAGATAAAGGTAAATGGAAGCCTAAGAGAACAAGGCCTTAGAATGTAGATAAGAAATAAAATGTGGCATCGAAAAAGAGGTTTAATGCAGCTAGACAGGGACATGCGTTTTAACAACAACATAGAGGGGTTGGTACTGGTCAGTTGGAGTGTTGGACATGTGGCAAGGAACACCTTAAGATATGGTGTCCACAAAATTAGAGTGGTAGGCCTCAGATATACAATACATAGGAGGCGAAAATTGTTGGAGATGTGGGGTAGATCATTCCTCGTATTTATGCGGTTGTGGACAATAGGCAGGTAGATCATCAAGCATCTATCATTGATATGGATGGTAAGCTTTGTGATCAAGTTATTTCTATTTCGATTGACCCTAGATCTAATTATAACTATGTTAGTCTTGACTTGGTGGACAAGTGTGGTTTGAATAACGAATTTCATGTAGAGTCTTGGTTAGTATAGTGGCTATAGGTACAAAGAAGTGAGTTCATCCTTGGGTAAGAGCTTCTGCATTTGATTTGAATGGTATGCCTACTACAACACATTTGAATGTATTACCATTGGGTTCATACAGTATGTTGTTAGGCATGGTTTGGCTGTATCTTCATAGAACCAAAGTAGTCTATTATGACAAATCCATTAAGTGTGTTGATGACAATGGAGAACCAAGAGTCTTACATGGTAAGAAGAAAGCTACATCAGTTTGGATGGTGACATATATGCAAGAAAAGAATAGCCACAGGAAAAGGTTCAAGTTATTCGTACTACACATTTCTAGTGATAAGGGTAAGGGAGTTGAGGATGCAGATGTGTTGAGCAGATACCCAGTTCTACAACAGTTCAAGGATGTATTTCGTGAGGAAATTTCAAAGTTTCCACCTCATATGGAGGTATACTTTTCTAGTGAATTAGTGCTAGGGGCATCTCTAGCATCAAAAGAACCTTACAGGATGAGCGCACCTGAGTTGGTTTAGTTAAAGTTGTAGTTGAAGGAAATGTTGGACAAGGGATACATTAGGCCAAGCATATCACCTTGGGGTGCACCAATATTGTTTTTGAAGAAGAAAGATGGAACTCTCAGATTATGCATTGACTATAGGCAGTTGAAAAGAGTGACCATCAAGAATAGGTACCCTTTACCGATGATTAATGACTTGTTTGATCAGTTGAAGACAACAACAATGTTCTTGAAGATTGATATGAGATCTGGATACCATCAGGTACACATCAAAGAGGAGGACATTTACAAGACTGCATTCAGGACCATGTATAGGAATCATGAGTGCGTTGTAGTTCCATTTGGATTAAATAATGCTCCAACTAAATTTATGTGCTTAATTAATAGTGTGTTGCATCCATATTTGGGTAAGTTTGTTATTGTGTTCATTGATGATATATTGCTATATTCTAAAAATGAGTAAGAGCATGCTGAGCATTTAGTAGCATTGTTGAGGTTGTCGAGAGAGCATCAATTGTATGCTAAGCTGAACAAGTGTAGTTTCTTTCAGAGTGAGGTACACTACTTGGGACATGTTGTCTCCAAGGAGGGCATTGCAGTAGAACTAGAGAAGATAAGGGCCATCATGGAGTGGGTAGCTCCTAAGAGCGTGGATGAGACAAGATATTTCATGGGTTTGGTAGGCTATTATAGGAGGTTGATCAGGAACTTCTCGCAGATTTCTTATCCTACCACATCATTGCAGATGAAAGGTAAGAATTTTGAATGGACAGAGGAGTGTGAGGCTAGCTTTGAGAAACTTAACCAGTTGTTGACACATGCATTAGTGCTACAGATTGCAGATCTAGAAAAAGAGTTTGTAGTATGCACAAATGATTGCAAGATATGACTTGGTGGAGTCCTTATGTAGGATGGATAGGTGGTATGCTATGAGTCCCAAAAACTAAATGAGCACAAGAAAAACTACTCGACACATGATCTTGAGTTAGCAGTGATCATACATGCATTGAGGATGTTGAGGAACTATCTTCTTAGTAGGAGGTTTGTACTTATGAGTGATCATATTGGGTTGAGGTATTTGTTTGACCAATCAAATCTGAAATCCAAAAAGGCTAGATAGTTGGCCATGATCATGAGTTTGATTTCGAGATCAGGTACATAAAAGGTAAAGAGAACACAGTGATAGATTCTCTCAGTAGGTAGGTATAGGTAAATCACTTGGCAGCTATGAGCTCCTATGGGACAAACTTATAGGATAGGATCTTGCAGGAAAGTCAGTAGGATGTTAGGTATATGGCTATTGTGCACAGGTTGCAGTAGGGTGTTCATGCAGGTACAGGTGGTAGTACAAGTACAAGTACAAGTGCATGTACAACTATAGGTAGTGGTACAAGTATAGGTGGAATTACATGTACATGCAATGGTACATGTGTAGGTGCAAAGGTTATGGATTATTGTCTTATGGCAGATGGATTGGTCAGATTCGAAGACAGGATATATGTATCGGATAGCAGTGAGCTCAAGAAGGTGTTCTTGAGGGAGTTTCATGTGAAACCTTATTCAGGTCACTCGGGTTATCAGAAGACATTGAATGTAGTGAAGAGATTTTAATATTGGCCAAATTTGAAGAGGGATGTAGCAGATTTTATGGTGAGGTCTTTCAATTGTCAGTGAGTGAAAATAGAGTGTAAACATCCAGGTGGACTACTACAACCGCTCATGATTCCAAAGTGGAAATGGGAGGTCATTTCCATGGAATTCATCACATGGTTTCCGAAGAAAGTGAGACAACATGATTCTATCATGGTTATTGTGGATAGGTTGACAAAGGTTGCACACTTCCTTCCAGTGAATTCTACATTCTCAGCTAGTGATGTGGCATAGGTATTGATCATAGATGTGGTTAGATTGCATGGTGTTCCAAAGAATATTTTGTCAGACAGGGATTCAAAGTTCACTTCCAAGTTTTGGGAGTTATTTGCATGTTTGGGCACATAGTTGGCCTTCAGCATGGATAATTTTCCGCAAACGGATTGACACACAGAGAGGGTCAGTGAAATATTAAAGGATATGTTGAGGATGTATGTGATGCATCAGCAGTGGAAGTGGGAATAGTATCTCCCCTTGGTAGATTTGGCATACAAAAATGGGTATCAGGAGTCATTGAGGATAAGTACTTTTGAGGCAGACATGGAACAGGAAATGCAGGTAATCAAGAAGAATCTAAAGGAAATGCAAGATAGGTAGAAGATCTATGAAGATCGTAACAGGATTTTCAAGGAGTTCTAGGTTGGGGAATAGGTCTACTTGCACGTTGAACCAAAGAAGAGCTATTTTCGGATTGGATCATGTGCCAAGATGGCAACACAGTTTTTTGGACCCTCCAACATTGTTGAGAGGATTAGGCTAGTATCCTATCAACTTGCATTGCCTCCGACAGTAAAATTCCATGATGTTTTCCATGTGTCATTGTTTAAGAAGTATGTTAAAGATGTTGATCATGTGATTGACTTGTCTGTATTGCATGTGGAAGCAAATGGAGAATTCCAGCGTGAGCATGAGTGTATATTGAAGAAAAAGGTGTTCATGCTCTGGAACCGAGCAATCGAGCAAGTTAAATTGTAATGGAAGAATTTTGGGCCCAATGAAGTGACATGGGAGGTGACGAATCAGATGCAGGCTATGTATCCTTCCTTGTTGTCGGTTGAGGCAAAGCAGTTTTCGGTTGGTGTTTTGGTGTGATTTTTGTATATGCTTTGATATATGTTATGGTATATGTTTTGATGATGTTTTGGTATATGTACATATATATATATATATATAGATGTAAATACTTCCATGAGCTAAGTTATAAATCTCCAATAAGCGGTATGGGTTTCATGTCATTATGGTGTGATGTTATTATGTTGTTATGATGGTTTTCTTTTCAGCAGTGTGATCATTGTAAATACTACATTGAGCTATGTTAGAAATCTCCATGGGCAGTATGTTTTCTTTTCAAGGGTTTTTGTGAGGTCTTGGTGTGGTTTAACACCGAGGACAATGTTACCTAGGGAGGAGGGTTCTGTAACACCTTGGTGAAAATTCCATGTAATAAAAGTTAATAAAGGCAAAAATAATAATCGTAGTTCATGGGACACTTATTTCAAGCTAAATGTTGGGCAAGACATCCTAGTGGGTGTTCATTTGGTTTTTTATGGCTAAGGAAATTGGAAAAGGCAATGGCTAAGGATTTGGAAAGGAAAAATGACATTTTGGCACATTTATTAATGAAAATAATGGAAATTAAGAGAAAAGTAAGGTGAAAGGTCACAGGTTGCATGTGAGGAGGAAAATGAAAGAAAATAACAGAAAATGAAGAAAATAGAAGCCTCATTCATAAAAAGGCTTTTGAGGATCATTTGGTAACCTTTTTCCAATTCGGTTTTGGAGCTCTCTTACTATTGTCACTCTCTCTCTCTCACTTTTGGACACTTAGATTTTTCTTGGAGTATTTTGGCATTGGATCAAGAAAGGAAAAGAAGGAAAAAGGAAGCAAATATCAGCGGGGAAAGGCAAGGTCAAGAACCCACAACATGATTCATTGCAGGTATCAATTTGCATGTGTATTTTCCTTGCTAGATTTGGCATGCATGGTACTGCATGTGGTTCTTTTGTTGTTGTGGCATTGGTTATGTCAGGTGTAACTATGTTTTCATCCTAGCCTTTCCATTTCCAGATAGCCATGGTGTGATGGGGTTCTCATGTTTTGTTTGAGATGGATTGCTGAATGTATTCAAAGATAAGTGGGGTGGACCTTAAAATGATAGAGCACATGGCCTAGTGGTCCCTGAACCAGACTGTGGATCATGGTAAATCCACTGGCCTAGTGGCCCTTGAGCCAAATTGTGGGTATTGCCTCAGTGGGCCTACGAATCATTGTCGGTGAATGACATGATATACAGTAAGGCCAAGAGGTGGTTTTCCCTCCATTGGGCTTAGTAATCCCGAGTTTTGTGCATATGGTAAAGACTAGAGAGAGGGTCTTGGTTTAGGGCCTAGTGATCTGAGTTTGGATTGCAGTAAAGCCTGAGAAACTAGGAGACAGGGAAATTGGTCATGTTGTAGGTGGAGAAATTCGGTGGCATTCATGCTTTCTTCGCGTAGTGATCGGGTGGAGATCACAGTAAATCCTTTTATGATGTGTTCATTGTGTTGGCCTAGTGATTTGGGATGGATTACAGTAAATCTTGGTTTCTCTTAATGAGGGTGTGGTGGTTTAGCCTCGATATGCCCTGGTTGGTTATTTTGGTTTGAGTCCCACATTCAAGCTTGGAATATGGCATGGGGGTGAATGGTTGAAGAGAGATTTGGCTCAGCCATTTTATGGTCAGGTGGAACATGGAAGTCCCATCCCGGGTTTGGTTCTTGTATAATTACTGAAAGGTTATTTCTCCTTGTATTTTTATGAGAATTTTGATGGATTATATGTTGTCTATATGGTTGTAATTTCATGAGTATTTTTGTTGTTATTATGTTGGTTATATGTGTGTTTTATGACAACAACTATGTATGCCTCTCAGGATGTTTTTACTTATAAATGAATGGATATGTATCTATGACCTAATAGATGGTAATGCAATAAATCACATGAGGGAGAAATGGTTCTTAGCGATTCTCAGATAAGTACAATATCCTTATGTTTAATTCTGTTGGTTACACTTGTAGATTACATGCTTGTGACATGTTTGACGAAATGCCTATCATGGCTAGTAGGGATCTGATTAAGGTATTGCTTGAATTATTGCTTTTGCATCATTGTTTCCTTGTTTTTTTACTGATCTTAAGCTATCATTCCATTATGGGTAGTGACCTAGGCTCTTCGCCTGGAAAAGTGGCTTAAATCCCGAGGACACCAGCACACAACTGGCTAATTGAGTCTCTAGACACTAGCAGACAAGCTTGTGAGAGTAACTTTTGGTTTCTAGACGTTGTCATGCCTATAACATGAGATCGATTGAGGTGTATGTTGTCTAAAAACTCATTTGGACCCAAGGGCAAGTTGTCTGAAGTGTTGGATTGGTTCTTGTGGGTCCTAAAGCTAATGTTGAATGTATGTGTGTTATGTTTTTGTCGATTCCACTTCCTTAAGGTCACATAGGAGGTTGAATCCAATCATAGTAGCCTCTTGTCACATGTTTACCCCAATTGGCTACTTACTTGGGTAGATGTGGGAGGAGGGTGTTACAAATTTATGTTTGTATTCTTTTTTCTCTATGTACTAAAGTTGACACCACAATTTTTTTTCGTATTCTTTTTAATCTATGTACTAATCTCATTTGATATTTACAACTCAAAGAGAATTTTTTTATCCCTTTTAGAAGAGCTCGAAGCTGAAAAGGGGATGAGAGCTTGATATGCCAACGAGCTATATCAATGCATCGATTCAAATGAATGTTCATAAAATGGTCAATTTTGGAAAAAGGGTGGAGTGATATTATGTGACCTATGCAAACAAAGATTGTATCTGAACCAAGTCATTTTGGTTATGATACCTACTATTGTCTCAATATGATAATCATCATCAACCATTCTCAAACATGGTTAATCATGGTCAATCTTGGTCAACCATGGTCAAGCACGATTGAACCTTGTATTGTCACAATGATTGTGTTGCTATAAAAATAAACAATGGTTAAGCATGATCAACCATGGTTTAAAAATTACCCATGGTTAATAATAATAATAATAATATAATACGTTATTTTAATGAATAATAAATAATAATTATGATAAAAAATTAAACTATAATAAATTACTTTTGATATTAAATAATAATTAATATAATTTAATAATAATTATTAATTATAATGATATTAATATTTTTATTGTAATGATCTCATCCTACGACAAAGTGGGAGAACAACGAGGGTTTCAGATAGTTACAGAGGTTGATCTTTATGGAGGGACGCAGAGGAGGGAGCTCCACTCCCTCCTACAAGGATGTCATAGCCAGTAGAGGCAAGAAACCTCTAGAAAATGACAGCGGTACCGTAGAGGAAAGGAAAAGGAACTCAGAAGAGGAGACAGGAGGAACCAAAACCAAGAAAAATAACGATACAAAAGACAAGGAGGAAGAAGACAAAATGAAGGGAACAAAAGACAAAAAACAAAAGGGACCATGTAAACCCAAAGCTGAGATTACACCTAGAGTAGTCTTAAATGATGCTGCTCTTCAAGCGCACAGGGATCACATGAGGACTTATGCTATTATCTGCAAATTCATGGGATTATCGTCCACTAAAAAATATCTACAAACATGGATCAAAAATCATTGGAAACCTAAAGGAAGCATTGATCTACATCTTGGGTCAAAGGGATTCTTCACGGTGGTGTTCACAAATATTGAAGACAAAGACAGTGTGTTTGAAGGAGGGCCCTACTTCTATGCAACAGCTGGCCTCTATATGTGGCCATGGATGATGAATTTTGTCTGGGAGCACGAAACTTTTACTTTGGTACCAATCTGGGTAAGGCTCTATTCTTTACCTCTTGATTATTGGCAAAGATAATTGTTAGCTACTATAGGCAATAAATTAGGTCGTTTTTTCAAGGCCTCTGAAGCCACAAGAAGAGGAAAATATACTTCCTTTGCAAGGATATGTGTGGAAATGGATCTATCTGGAGCCCTTCCAGATGAGGTAATCTTGGAAGTTTATGATGAAGAATGGGTGCAAACAGTAGACTACGAGCATATTCTGTTCAGATGTCATAGATGCCATGACCATGGGCACCTATTCAAAGACTACCCCCTCAGTAAAGCAGAAAACAAGGGCAAAGCTAATACAATGAAGGACAATGATAGTTTTCACAAAGTGGTAAATGAAGGAAAAGGAGGCAAAAGAGGGCCAAAGTGACATCTAAATGAAGGGCAAAAGGCCAGTCAGAACAAGTTCCAAGTTATTGAGGAGGATGAAGTGAGTATAAAAGAAGATCAAGCAATGGAAGGGAGTCTTGAGGAAAAGGAGAAAGAATATAATCAGAAACAAATACAGGATATTGATAATCAGAAAGAGACTATGATGAGTGATCCAGAACTGGAGATGGACCAGAAAATGACCCAAAGTGAAATGGAGTTGGAGGACCAGGAGCTTCAAGAGATTCTTGACAAGGAACACCTATATCTAGAAGGGTTCTTGATTCAGGGAACCACGGGAGGGTAGATTCGGTACCTCAAGAAGAGTTCAATAGAATACAACAGTTGTTTTTATGGAAAACTCAGGCTAAGGGGTTTGAGAAAGGAAAAAACAGTAACAAGAAGGATAATAAAGGTGTGAAAACGATGAAAACAACCCCTCGGTTAGCAACCAGAAATCCTGGAAAAAAAAAAAAAAGAGGTAGAAAAAAGAAGAATGAGCTCTTGATGGAGTGTGGAAAGCTGATGATAGACTTAGGTAAGATGAAAGATCTAGCCAGCTACTCCTTTACAAATATTTAATTATGAAGTTCACATATTGGAATATTAGGGGTTTAGGTAGTAAAAGAAAACAGAGAATGCTTAGTAATAGAATGAAACAAGCGATGCCAGACATAATCTTCATCTAGGAAAAAAAATGTTCCATTCAAAAACTAAGCCAAATTCACAGCAAAGGGCTCAATAGATTTGAGTTTCTAGAAGTCAAAGTAGAGAATACAGCAGGGGACATCCTCACTCTTTGGAACCCCCCAAAAATTGGCATAATAGATGCAGAGGCATCTAGGAATTATTTATCAGTATTTATTCAGCCTATAGGAGATAGGGATACCTATCTGGTCACAAATGTTTATGGCCCCCAAAGAACAGAGGATAAACTCAAGTTTCTAGATTCCCTTGTGGTTCTCAGGGACAAACATGCAGGAATTCATTGGATCATGGGAGGGGATTTCAACATGATCAAATATCTTTCGGAAAAAAAAGGGGGAACCAGAGCTCTAAGTAAAGACTCTGTCACATTTCAAACCTTTACAGATAATATGAATCTTGTTGATACTAAAACGAACAATGGCCTCTTTACTTGGAATAATAAAAGAGGAGGAGAGGCTTAGGTCACCTCCAAATTAGATAGATTCATTATCTTAAAAGATCTTATTCTTATAGATAAGGAAATAAAAATGAGAGTTCTTCCTTTGGGAGGCTCAGATCATTGGTCGGTTCAACAGGAAATCAAGGGCATAGGTACTCCTAGGAACAAACCTTTCTGATTTGAGAACATCTGGCTTTCTCACCCAGAATTCATCAGCAACATGAAAAATGGTTGTCAGAAGATTTTCATATTCAAGGAACAAGAATGTTCCTTCTGCATAAAATATTAAAGCACATCAAACTCAGGCTTAAGGATTGGAACAAGAATGATTTTGGCAATATTTTTGTGGGAAAAAAATATGTGGAAATCAAAATGCAGGAACTCAATCAAGCTCTAATTATGGAAGGCTTTGATAAATTCAAAAGTGAACAAGTTGATAGAAATCATCAAGAATGGGAGAATTTGTGCAAACAAGAGGAAATATTTTGGAGGCAAAATTCAAGAGTTCAATGGCTGAAAGAAGGAGAGCATAACACTAGATTTTTTCACAGATCTACCATGGCCAATAGAGCTCACAACAGAATCTCTTCGATCAAGGACAAGGATGGGAAGCTTCATATCTCCCATGAGGATATAGATACTGTATTGGTTCATCATTTCCGTGGCATAACTCAGGAAAACAATTCAGATAGAGAGCGGCTCATTAGGGAAGTAACTAATCACATTCCTAAGCTGGTGTCTAGAGAGGACAATTTCAACCTTAACAGGCCAGTAACGGAAGAAGAAGTCAGTGAGGTCCTTAAATAAATGTAGAATGGAAAAGAACCCAGTTCGGATGGTTTTAATGTGGATTTATTTAAAGCTTGCTGGAATATAGTTAAATAGGATATATTGAATGCTGTGGAGGATTCCAGGTTGAACAAAACTATTCTGAAAGTGCTCAATACCTCCTTCATCTCCCTGATCCCTAAACAGGACATCGCTCAAACTCCTGACAAGTATAGACCCATAGTTTTATGCAATGTGGTTTACAAGATCATATCCAAGATAGTAGCCAACAGGCTCAAACCTCTACTTCCTTCACTTGTTTCAGGGGAACAATCAGGTTATGTGGAAGGTAGACAAATTCTAAATAACATTATTCAAGCTCACGAGGTGGTTCACTCGTCACTAGCAAGAGGCAGGCTGGAATGATCATGTAATTGGGCATAGCCAAAGCTTATGACAAGGTGAACTGGACCTACATCAAGAATGTTCTAATTTCCTTTGGTTTTGATCATAACTAGGTTAGATGGGTTATGGCCCTTGTGACTTCCTTCGGCTTTTCAATATTGGTGAATGGCTCTCCCTCTGATATTTTCATTCCTTCTAGAGGCCTCAGGCAGGGAGACCTACTTTCTCCATTTCTTTTCATCCTCGTGATGGAAGGACTTGGTCGTTCTATCAAGCATGCTAAAGCAATGGGTAAGATCAAGGGCCTTCAACTAATAGAGAATGATTAGGCTCTGACTCATCAACAATTTGTAGATGACACCATGTTACAGGGAATCTCCACAGTCAAAGAAGCTATAGCCTACAAACAAACCTTGAATGACTTTGTCAGGGCCATAGGTATGGAAGTTAATCTCTCCAAATAAAAAATCTTTTTCTTTAATACCAATATCGCTATTCATAGAAATATCTCCAAAATTGTAGGTTTTCAACGGGACTCCCTCCCCTCAAAATATTTGGGAGTTCCTCTAACTGCTAAAATGATGCACAAGAGCATTTGGGAACCGTTGATCAATAAGATGCAGGACAACGTCAGAAAATGGACCATCAGAGCTTTAAATCTGGTTGGTAGGTTGGTTCTTACGGTTGTACTACAAGCTATCCCTGTTTTTATGTTATCAGCTCTCCCAGCTCCAAAAGGAGTTCTGCAACAATTCAGAAATATCCAAAGAGACTTTCTCTAGGGTAAGGAGGAGACTAGGAAGAAATGGGCCTTAGTTTCCTGGGAAAAAATCTGTAGACCCAAGCACCATGGGGGCCTTGGCTTGGATGACCAGGAGATTCTCGGTAATGTTTTAAGGTCCAAACTATGGTGGTGTTGGGTTCATGATCCAAAATCTCAATGGGCAAGTATTTGGAAATAAAAATATGCCAGCTCCTGGCAAACATGTGACCTCATAAGAATGTCGGGAAATATAAAGGGGTCATACATCTGGAATAAAGCATGGGAGAACAGGAGCCTAGTACAAAAAAACAGTTTCTGGGAAATTAGAGAGGGAGATCTAGCACTATTTTGGGAGGATAGATGGCAACAAGAACCAACATTTTTAAAAGAAGACTTTTTTAGCCTTAAGAATGAAACAGACACCCAAGGCTTAAACAAGGTAAAGGATTTCTACGATTATACTCAGAATACAGAAAAGTGGAGAATCTGGAGAAATATTAATTGCAGAGATGACAGGCCCTTGAAAACAAAAGTAGAAGAACTTAGGAGAATGTTGGATCAAAGGATGATCTTAGTAGCAGGGGGGCAGGACCAACTAAGATGGGGCAACAATAAAGAAGGCACCTTTAATCTAAAGGAAGCAAAAGGTATTCTCTTAGAGCTGGACTCTCATGTTCCAGATAAGATCTGGAAGAACCTTTGTAGGCACCAAGGGTGGATGAAGATCAAACTCTTCATGTGGTTGGTTCTTCACAAGAAGATATTGACTTGGGACAATATTAGAAAGAGGGGTATTATGGGGCCTTCTATATGCCAGCTCTATAAAGTGTAAGAGGAGACAATGGAGCACATTCTTAATCGCTGCATTTTCACCTCCTGGTTATGGGATTCATTCGCTACCATTTTTCAACAAACCGATAGGGACAAAGGGAGTATCATTAATACCCTAAATAATTGGAGAAGAAACTTTTCGGACAATGAATTCCTCAGCTCGGCTTGGGCCCTAATGCGAAGCTTCATTATATGGAATATCTGGAAAGAAAGAAACAAGAGAATATTCAAGGATGAAAAGAATCCCCCTCATCGACTATTTGAGCTAACCTTGAAATAGCTTAAGGAGACAGTTGGCTCCATAGTTCGTAATCACCCCAAGAATCCTCCCTCAGAGGTTGATTTAAGAATTCTCAGACAACTGGGTTTGCAGGGGCTCATTCCTCAAGGCCTGGATACGAAGGAGATCACAAAGAATGCGGAGAAGGACTTTTGGCATCCTCCTCTGACAAGTTTTTTGAAATTAAAAATTGATGGCACTTCAAAAGGCAACTTGGGCACTGCTGGTTTTGGAGGGGTTTTAAGGGATGAAGAAGGAAACATTATCTTTATCTTCCATTGCCATTTAGGTAGAGCTGCCAACAACATGGTAGAATTAATGGCTTTGGAACAATGCTTAGAGTTTCTGAAGCAGGACAATCGCTTAAATGTAATTATAGAAGCGGACTCCGAGTTAACCATTAACTTGGTGAAAAGAATTAGTTGTGGAGCAGTGCCAGAGAAAGTTTCAAAACGCTGGAGGCTAATCTGTGTTTTCCAAAGAATTCAAAGTCACCTCCTTGGTCTTCGCACAGTAAGTTTCAACCATGTTCGAAGACAGGCCAATAAGCTGGTGGATATTCTGGCCAACCAAGGAGTGTGCTGGACAGAAGGAAAGGTTTTGGTGAAGTGGAAAGAGATGCCTCAGAGCAAACTAAAGGCTCTTTGTATCGAGCAAGCGGAAGAGGATATGGAAGTATTTTGTAACAGAGCCAAGGAGGCGAGTACAAAATGAATATATCTCAGAATGATTCACTTTTATTCTTCAGACTATTCTTTTGAGGTCGGCCTCGGAAAGCCTCGGAGTCCATTAACGGGGTTTCTCAGTTTTCCGAGTGGGCGCACTGTGGTAAGGATCACAACATTCTAGGGTTTCATGGTAGACATAGAAGAAAGAATGCGAGGGACAGGAAGCATAGATTTTCCGGCAACCACAAGTTCCATAATTTTATTTTTCGGGAAGGAAAACTGCTGCTATGGTGGTTTTTAGGTGATCGCACGACCCTTAAGCGGGAAATGGTTTTAGTGTTTTGGGAGTGATTCCATTCAGCTTCCTACATGTGGCAGGGGGGTGGAAATGAATACCGCCCTCCCTGGGCACTATTGTTTGGATACCTTGTTCCGTGTGATATGTCTCTCGACCATTGGATTTTGCGGGGCAGATCTATGGTCAGGAACGATCGTGCAGTTTGGTGGGGCTGAACCGTTAAACTTCGTTTGACTTCGTCGGCCGATTTCTTCCTCTGTCGGTGGATTGCACATGGTGATTGGACGGTTAAGATAAAAAATTCGAGGGGAGCAGGTGTTCGGAAGAGTCTGTAGTTTTCTTATGTTCTTCTATCCACTTGACCAAACTTTGTTTGTATTTTCAAGGGTTCGTCGGTAGTTTTTGTTAGGTTGAGGGTCATGCCTTAGGCAGTTAGCATTTTTTTTATTTTTTTTTTGCCTGGGTCCACGGTGTTGGGTGGACTTTTGTATATTATGTAAATTTTTGTTGGCTTAATGATATAGAAGGTAATACTCTTGCTTCAGCAAAAAAAAATAAAAAAATATTGTAATATTATTTCTATTATTATATATTTATCAATGGTAGATACAAATGAAGCCTTGGGCTTATATCAACCACATTAATATTTTTAATGTGGTTGTGCTAGTTATACATGATATTATCATTCAATTTTTTCTTTGATTGTGTATTAGCCTGTCTTTGACCAAAAATTTATGGTGCTTATCCTAGTTTAGCATTAGGAACTCATTTTTTGTTATTTTATATTATTATTATTATTATTTTTTATCATTTATAAGGTGATTGATTAAGGTCCTTTTATGGGTTGTTTAGTAACTTACATTTCTATTATTACTAATTTTCATTTTTTAGTTTTATTTCCTTTTATTTAAAAATTTTTTCCTTTATTTTTATTTCATTTTCATGAATTATAGTTTTTTCCATAATTTCAATATAAAATGACTTATTATTATATAAAATTTATTTAACAAAATTAATTATAAAATTATATATTAATAAAATAAAACACATAAGTATATATAAAAAATAAACATATATATTAAAGTCCATATATGTTAATATAAACAATATTAGTTAATCATATTTCTTAATTTTTAGGGATAACATTCAACGATACAATATTTTATTGGTTGTTTTATTTTTGTGATGAAATATTTATGTCTTTATTGCTTTTTAGTTTTATTCAGGCATGATATTATGCATTCGATTTTTTATTTCACTATTATTATTGCTATTATTTAGGTTTCACTAAAAATAAATTTACATATTGTCCATAGTTTAATATTAGAAATTGAATTGTATTATTTTCATAATGTTTTGATTTATTTATTTTAATTTTTATTGGGTACACTTTAATCATGTATCTAACACACGCATCTGACACCTGCACCCCATGCTCCACTTTGTTACTTGAGCCAAAACAGAGTGGGACCTCATGAATGGAAAGCCAATATGTCAAAATAGGAATGATTTCATTTTGGAGTGGAAAGTATTGAACCTTGTTTGCATTTCTATTATATGTGGTACGTATTGGGAAATAATAGTGAAGCAGTGGCATTAATTCCATTGATAAATTTTCAGTTATGATTCATATGCTCTTCACAACACACCTTTAATCATGCTTTCCATTTCCTTGCACCAAAGAATTGTTATGTCCACCATCTCACTATTCCAATTTGACTTTCACAACACCTCTCTCTTCATACATTTCTTTAAATCTAACCTTTTAAAGGTATGCAACAGAACCAAGAACATAAGAAATTGATTCATACACTCTTCACAACACGCCTTTAATCATGCTTTCCATTTGCTTGCACCAAATAATTGTTATGTCCACCATCTCATTGTTACAATTTTGAATTTGACAATGCCTCTCTTGTCATACATTTCTTTAAAACTCACTTTTTAAAGGTATGGAGCAGAACCAAGAACCTAAGAACTTTGAGTCTAATATGTGTTTAAACATCAATAGATAGATGAATGCTTATAAAGGATACTAGAAGATTGTTCCTTCACCTTGTGCATAAATCCATGAGGTAAAGAAACACAGAAGAAAGAAAGCCCTTCTGGTTGTAATATGTTCCACTTTTTTTCTCATCGGTTTAATTTATGAATGTATTCAATTGACCCATGGTGAGGAATCTTGCCCTAATCATATTTTATCCTTAGATCTTGTCCGTAAGGTTTGCGACTCAACTTCCCACCATGACCTCTGTATGTCAACATTTTGTCTGTGTACAGGGTATATGTGGGCAAACATGATCGAGCCTGCAAGAATTGCAGTGGAGGTTAGTTGTGGCAAGGCCATTAGGTTTACTGAATTAATATGGATAGGTTACCTAATTAATATGGATCTGAACAAAACAATGGTAAGTAACAACCTTGGTGCCCTTGAAGACTGCAAGAAACTAAGATTAATTTAATCCAATATCAACAATCAATGGACTCCATCTACATTGGTTTATTTTATTATTTTCATTGTTTTCCAAAAGAAAGATATTACCAGTGCGTTGTAGCAGCTACAACCACCCTCCAAAATTTTGGCCTGCACCCACTTTCGGAGCCTCCTTGAGAGTTTTAGTTGATGACTACACACACTCAGGTTCACTCTGTGAGATCATGTGAGTCTTCGCATCTTCCTTGCTTGTTCATTTCACCCAATTTGCATGTTCATGTCAAATTCATGCTTGTGACCATGTTCTGGTCATGCTCAAAGTCTTCGCTTCGTGTGTAGTTATTATGTTTGCCTGAAAACATCTATCGCATTCACACACAGAGTCACATTCACTATCGCACAAGCATCGTCCTGATCGTTTATCGATCAATCACAAGTGTCACACTTGTCGCTTGTATCATCAGTCAATCATGTTGAACATGTGTGTTTGGATGGTTTGATTCGTCTTCTTGTCGGGTCATGCAAGTGTTTGTTTGCAGAATCACATATGCATCTTTCTCTCGTTCACACACTTAGTCATTTTGCGAAAGTTTTTATGATTAGACTCCCCTTTGGCAATCAGACCATCAACCTGCCATCGACTCGATCGATTGTGACTCGAAACAACACATAAGCACCAAGTAAGTCATTTCGAGTTGGGCTGCCTACAAGCAAACCAATGCACCTTCATGCTGGCCAACTAGAGAGTTTGACTCAGCAGCCACCCCGGGACTGACTCCCATAAAAAATTGCGCAGAGGATGCTGACCTTTCTTGCTTCACTAGCTGAGGAAATTGCACAAACAAGCCAGATAGACACCCAGTGCCCTTCCCTATCTCCCTCAGAAAATTGTGCAGTTTTTCTAGCCAGGCTTCCCAATATTTGATTGACTTCTCACCTAAAAAATTGCGCAGTTTTCATGAGAAAGCTCTCTGTTGTCCAATAGTCTGCTCAGCTCAGAAAATGCGTAGAGGTGATCAGCAGGCCAGCCTCCCTACATCAATGCAGTTTTTCTCACCAGCATCTCCTGACAACAAACTTCTAGGTCCCTCCAGGAATTGCATAGTTTTTTATTCCAAGCTCCAGTAACTGACTGCTAGTTCCCCTTAGAAATTGTGCAGTTTTTTATGCCAGTGAGCCAAAAACAAATTGCCAATTCCCTCAATAAATTTCACAGTTTTTGCTGCTAATGTCCCAACAGCCAGTAGCTGCTAATGTCCCAACATCCAGTAGCAAGTTCCCTCCAAGAATTGCGTAGTTTTAGTTGCCAAGCTCCCACTGCCCGCTCGTTCCAGAAACTTCGTAGATTTTGCATGCCCAACCTTCCTACAGTCTGGACTGTTCCCCTCAAAAACTGCGCAATTTTGTCCTCCAGCTAAGCCAGACCTTGTGGACAGTCACTGCCAATCTGGATTTCCCATCTTCATCACCATGTGGCTCTTGCGCAGTTTTCATCAGTAGTGCCTGAAGCCTACATCCCGCCTCTCAACCTTGTTGCCTCTCCCGGTCACCTACATCTGAAATGATCATGCATCATGGTAGACTAGGAAATTTTTGGATTTGATGTCGTCTCATCATGAGCGACTGTAGGAATAGGCACAAAAACAAACATAGCATGATGACGAATGGGATGAATGAAGGGAGAACATGTAGAAGGACAAGTTCAGTAATGGACGAACAAACAATTCATGCAAAAAGAATTGCTCACGAACGAATGATTATGCAAATATGTGTTCGTAGATGGACGGAAGAGCAAACATGCAAGATGTGCTCACCTATAGATGAATGAAGGAACATGCACCTTTCGTGAAAAAATGAACCTATCAAGTATTCTAACATACAAACAAGGAGAAACGTGCAAAATTAACATCAAGCAAACCAATGACCATCGAAGACTCCACGCACTTTTCCATGTGGAGGTGAAGCTGTGATGCACCATGAGGACATCTATTACCCAGTAGCACTATAGCTCGACATGCACACCAGAAACAACACGAATGTACCATCATTGTCATGACGACTCATTTCATGAGTCATGTCATCCACATCCCTATTGTGGGGCATACTGTCTATCAATGTAATGTAATGTGGAAGTCTAAGAGACCCACTTGTTGTACAAAGAGTCATTAAAAGTTGAAGAGTCATGGGAGTCAAACAGTCATGAGGGTAGTTGAACAACCACAAGGGTCAGTTTCATCCTTGGCTATAAATACCCCCTCATTTGTACAAGCAAAGAAATTTTCACCTCAAATCCTCCCACAAAGCCTTGAGAGTTTGCAATCTCTTCTTTGAGGAGTAAGTAGTGGTTCCAACACCATGCCCACGGGGTTAGTGGTGTATGGTGTAACGATGTGTCTTGGAACTTTCGCTTAATTTAGAAGCCTACTAATAGCCTAACACATTTTCACACATGTATTGTAACTGTTGTAAGACTAATCTTGAACACTTGTGATGCATGTTTCTTTAACCTGTGTTTCACACTTGAACTAATTCACTTGTTGTAATACATAATCTATCAATGAAAATGTGTTGTATATGTTTTTAACGTTGTCCTACCCGTGGTGGATATCTCCCTTGACATTAAACAAACCTTTCACATTAAACTTGCTATAACAACCGTTGCACTCACATGGACTCATTCGTTGAGTGTCGTACATGTTTCCCTTGTGTGTTGTGACTACCGCATCCATCTAGACTATTCCTTTGGAAGTTGTGCACATCCTGTTGTGTTGTGTGTTCCTATCAGAGTTATGGCTTCCTCCCAACCAACCTGGGTCTCACTCCCACCCTCTCCCTATAGAGTGAAAGAACCATTAACACAAGTAACACATACAGTCACAAGGCAAGTGAACCTCTCTTCTCGAAGATAAAGCATACCACTCTCCTGTGTTGAAAAGAAAGATTTGAGGAAAATATTTAAGATAATGGTAACTGGGCCATCATACCAGATGGAACTTCCACACCAAAAGTTGTGAGGTCTAGTCGGGACATCATACCAGGGTGATCCCCTAAATGTTGGCGGGTCTAGCACTGTCAAAATTTCTAGCACTAGAAGGAGGGCAACCAGTTGTATATGGTTGAACATCCTCTCACACTCATTCATCAACTATCTACTCAAAGTAGTAACTCGCACTCCCTCTCACCTACGCGTGACTCTACAGTTGGTTACTCCTCACCTCCCAAGACTAAACACAAGATTTCGTGTCATCACCTTCGCTCAGTCTGTCCCATCACTCGCTAGTTCGTGAAATCAGTTGGATTGATCCCAGGCATACAACATATTCCATGCGCATCAAGGAAGCCAAAAGCCACTCCTACAGGAGTAGTTGTATCATTAGTGGAGAAGCAGTCTTTGCCACACTTGAAGCTCTGGCAGAAGCTATTGAAGACGAAGAGGAACCTCCAGTATTTAGGCAATGCGAACAAGACACTCTTATGATCTTGGGATCATATTCCGGTATAGGAGGAAAAGGGGAAGGAAGTGGAGGAGGCGAAGGCGAAGATGAACCAACGGACTCAGAGATGGAACCGTCAGATTCTGAAAGAGAGGAAGAGGACAAAGAAGAAGAATAGATGGCTGCCCCAAAATTGGAATGGATAGTTCAGGTACCATTAGCTCTCTCAGTTGTTCTACATAAGATGCCGAAGCGAGTAGAGAGAATGAACATCAAGTTTAACCCTGAAAACACAGTGAAGGAAAAATATCACTTAGAAAACTTCTACTTGAAGCTGCAGACCCTTGAGGTATGGTATGACAACATATCATGTAGATTGTTTCCATGTATCTTGGATGGTCACATAACTACGTGGTCTCACAACCTTCCACTGAACTCTATACAAAAATGGGGTGCATTCAAACACATGTTCCTTGAAAATTTTGCTGATGAAAAGACCCCAACCATGCTACTCAAAGAATTGGGAAGCCTGAGGATGGAGGGAAAATAAAAAGTAAAAGACTTCAATCAAAGGTTTACATGCATCTTGAAAAAAATTGCAGTGGACACTAAACCTCATGATTCCATCACTGTTGATTACTATATGTCTACCCTGTCGACCATCTTTGCGCAATTCATCAAGCGAGTTGCAAAACCAACACTCTTGGAAAGTTGTGAAGAGGCTATTGCTGTTGAGAAAGACCTGTGTGCGATTGGAGTCGTCAAGGATGATAAACCAATAAAGGACTCCAAAGATATGAGCAATAAATCTAAAGTGATGGCGAGCAAGGGTAGAGACAAGGAAGCGACTGATATTGAAACCCTCACTCGCCTCGTCAAGAACTTGACTACAAAAGTGTTTGAGCTCTAATAATGGAAAACAGACACAACTACAAGCAGCCATCTGCCTGGGAAAATACAGGCAAACAGCTCATCAGGCAACAATTGGTTTGCTCCAAAAACTGTGCAAAAATATGTGTTCCAGGTCGAACAATGCTTAGATCCCAAGTTCTGTTCATTCCACGAAGAACATCATCCTGAGAAATCTTGTTTGGATTGGAAGCGAGTCGCAAAATCTATATGCATTCATACACTTGATGCAAAAAACATTATGCAGGAGCAGCCGGAAGACACCGATGATGACGAAGAGGTTGCACCTCATGAACCATCAAGTTCTAGGCATGTGGTGAACGCGTATTAGTGCTTGCAAGAAATGTCGAAGATGAACGCCGAGAAGCAGCACCAAAAGAAAAATGATCGATACAATCTCAGGATTAAAGGGGCTCCCCTTACACTTGGGGAAGCGCAAGAAAATATGAGACTTCTGATGAGGAAGGCCAATCCTCCGGCCACCCCAAAGTAGAAAACACAAAACAAGTCCGAGAATACAACCGTGGACAAGAGTACATTCATGAGCAAAAAGCTACAGAACACTCTGTTAGACAACATGAACATCTATTCTAACCCGTACACCTTGGTGAGTCTACCACCTATGGACTACAACGTTTTTTATGACATGAAGAAAAATTGGGCGAACATCAGTTTGTTCGAGTTAGCTAAGATCCAAAGTCAATGAGACATCCTGCTATGTGCATTGGGATAGAAAACAACAGACAGCGCAACCCTTCCCAGCAAGGGAGAAAGCAAACCTCTCGGATCACTTTCTATTGTGATCAACATTCTCTGGATGGAAGAAGAAAACTCAGGTTTCCCTCCATTCCTGCTACCCTTTGAAATTTTTAACTACATTGTTCACAATTGCTTGGTTGATTCTAGCGTGGTCGCCAACATCATGCCACTTTCCATTGCGAAGAAGATCAATGCACAATGGAGTGAGACATCCGCACGAATTATCAACCTTGATATAACATCGATACTAACCATTGGTGAACTACGAGATCTAGTCATCTGACTATATCATGATAGTCGAGTTCACCAATGCGTCAACATAGTTGTTGTGGATATATTAGAAGCATACGATCTACTACTCAATAGAGACTGGTCCAGCAAGATGGACAGATATTTTTCTATAGAATGGTTCCACATGTGCCTTCCATACAAGTAAAATGTAGGTTTTAACCTTGTACAGAAATTACCTACATACGAATTCTAAAACACAGAAAATAAACAATGTGTGAGCATAACAAATAAAACACATATACACAGAGATTTTCCCATGGATCCCAAAACTGGGACTACCATCTTGATTTTTCATGATTTTCTTTCAATGTTACAATACATATTTATACATGTCGAAGCATCCAATACCATGGACTAAAACCATCACGTCCAAAACCATGGACTGAAAACCATCGCGTCCAAAACCATGTGTGAAAATCATGCATAAAACCATAGGTAGGTCCACCCAGCCTAATATAGGGTCCAGAAAACAAAATTTTCTGGGCGCTGCCTTAGACCCCATAGACTGGGGTTACATGCACCCCTCAAACCGCCTGTGACCCCCCCGCTACACAATCAGTGCAATGAAGGGGGGGCTCCACCCCCCCTCTAACCCCCCGGTTAACTACGTGGGCTAGTCGTGGAGAGAATATAATACAACCCAACATTCTCCCACTTGTTGTTTTCTTTCCACAGGGGGCCACAAGATATCTTAGTCATTTATCTAACCCTGCAATACCCATTTTTTCTCTACACCAAGGGAACTTCTTAGAGCTCACAGATTTTGTCAATGTATATGCAGTATTCTTCAAAGTGTCCACCTTTACCAGCAACACCTTTTTGTCTTCTATCATATCCCTCACAAAGTGATACTGAACATCAATGTGTTTTGTCTTTGAATGATATGCAGGGTTTTTTTCCAAGAAAATTGCACTTTGACTGTCACAGTCTATCCTTATAGCTTGTTGTACTAACCCCATACTTGAACACAATCTCTGCAACTGAACTACTTCCTTGCATGCATGAGTGGTTGCCATGTATTATGCCTCTGTATTTGATAGTGCCACTACAGATTGTTTCTTACTCATCCAACTGACTTCACCTCCAAATAGGTTAAACACATACCCACTTGTAGATCTTCTCTGATCCAGATCTCCAGCCTAGTCTGCATCAACAAAGCCATGAGTATCCAACACTTTGTCCAATCCTGCTATTCCTTGGTAGCAAAAACCATAATCACTAGTTCCATGCAAATACCTGAAAACTCACTTCACTGTTGTCCACTGCTCCTTCCCTGGTTTTGACATAAACCTGTTCAATACTCCAACTGCATGTGCAATGTCTGGTCTAGTATATACCATTGCATACATCAAGCTACCGACTGCACTTGCATATGGAACACGGGACATGTCCTCTTCCTCTTCTTGTGTCT